>JACEVL010000216.1:220000-387500 GCA_020284085.1 Aporrectodea caliginosa
TAACCAGAAAAATTTTTTTTCATCAATGGAAGTTTATCTTGGCAAAAGCTTTTAACCCATGGGTCCAGCTTCGACTTACGGAAACAAATATTTTCATCATTCCAGCTTCTATTGTATGAAACTTAGTTTCATCAATCCAGCTTCTATTTGATGGAAAAAATTATTTAGATCAATCCAACTTCTATTTAAAGACAGAAATGGTTTCATCAATCCCACTTCGAGTTAGCGAAACAATTTTTTCCCTCAATCCAGCTTCCAATTTAGTTTTACGATTTAAAATAATTTAGCAACCTAAACTACGGGTTTACCATTCTTTTAATTAATCCCACTTCTATTTAGGCAAAAAAATTCATCAATCCGACTGCTTAATCAGCAAGAGTTCTTTTCGTCAATCCAACTTTAATTCGATGATACGTTATCATGGACAAGGTAGTCTTTACTTACCAAGTACGGCATTGAACACATTCAAATAATTTACCAACCTAAACTACGGGATAACCTTTATTTCTGCTTAGAAAATAGGCTAGATTTTTCGGGGATCTGTTAGAAATTCATTTTCGATTATAATAGGCCTACGGGTTTTGGGATTTCTCTACGCACCCGTAGGCAAAGTAGGCATTAAATGTGTAAAAATGATTTCTTTGCAGATTTATAGGTACCGGCCCGCTATTCCGGGGCCGCTATTTCAGGTCCACTATTCCGGGGTCCTTTTTTTCGAGGGGTCCACTATTCTGGGGTCCGCTATTCCGGGGTCCGCTATTCCGGGGTCCGCTATTCCGGACTAATGAAGACAAATATATATATATATAATTATGTACAATTGTACATTATATGTATATATATATGCATGTATATATATATGTTAGTATATGTTTATATGTTTATATATACAACTGTTTTTATATCTATATACATGTTATATATTTGGATATTAGTGTATATATATAGATATATGTGTGCATATGTATATATACATATATATATACATGTATATATGTACATATATGTTTATATATGTAATATATATACATATGTATGTAGCCTATCTATATGTATATATGTATGTATATATGTATGTATATGTATATGTACATGTATATATATGTAAATACATATATAAATGTACTTATGTAAATATGTGTGTGTATATATATGTAGATATACATATATATGTATATGTATATGTGTATATATGTATGTATAGGTATGTGTAAGTAAATAATTATTTATGCATGAATATGTGTTTAAATACCTACATACCTGTATATATACATGAATATACATATACTTACATGTCAGTATATATATATTTATGTATGTACAATTGTACATAATTATGTATAACTACAAACATACAAGTATATACATAATACATTATATATATATATATATGTGCTTACACATAACTATACATACATATAGACACAAATACATCTATATGTACACAAACATGTATACATGCACACACATATGTATTTACATAAGTACATATATATATACGTATATATACATATACATGTACATATACACATACATCTATATACATATACATACATACATATATAAATATAGATACTTACATATATGTATATACATATATATACATATTCACACGGGAACAGGTCGATAGTCCGAAGGTTCGATAATACGAAGGTTCGATAATCCGAAGGTTCGATAGTCCGAAAGTGTCATGCTAAAACATATATGTATATGTACATATATATATATATAATTATGTATATGTACATTATATGTATATATAAGCATGTTTGTATACATATGTACTTATATCTATATACATGTACATATGTCATATATATATGAATATAAGTATATATATATGATATATATAATTATGTGCGCAGATGTGAATATATATATATATATGTATGTATATACATAAATGTATGTATCTATATGTATATATTTATGTGTATACTATACATGTATATAGATGTATGTGTTTATGTACATGTATATATATGTATTTACGTATATATGTACTTATGTATGTATATATATATGTATATTTATATGTATATGTACATATATATGTATATATGTATGTAGGCCTATAGGTATGTGTAAGTATACATATATGTATGTATATACATAAATTATGTTTGTGCATGTATATATATATATACACATTATGTATGTATATGCATGTATATGTATCTAGCTATAAATATGTATATATTTATGTATTTAAATATGCATAAATACATAAATACATGTATACATACATGAATACATATATATATATACATATATACACACACAAACATATATATGTATATATACATATATATAAATAAACATACCTATACATACATATACACATATACATATACATATATGTACATATAAATATATATACACACATATATATATATAAGTACATATATACGTAAATACATATATATACATATACATGTACAGTGTACATATACACATACATCTATATACATGTATAGTTTACACATACATATATACATAATTATAGATACATACATATATGTATATACATACATTACATATACATATATATATATATTCACATCTACACACATAATCATATATATATATATATCACATATATATATGTACCTATATCCATATATATATAGGCTAACATATGTACATGTATATATATATACATATATATACAAACATATACCTATGCATGCATATGTATACATATAACGTACATATACATAAATATGTACATATTCATATATGTTTTCCCATGAAACCTTCGGACTATCGAACCTTCGGATTATCGAACCTTCGGACTATCGAACCTTCGGACTATCGAACCTTCGGACTATCGAACCTTCGGACTATCGATACATAACCATTCACACAGATATATATATATTTCATATATATCCAGATGTATATACATATATAACATTTGTGCATGTATATAGATCTATATACATATATATACAAACATATGTATACATATTCAAACATGTATATATATATATAAATCGATACATATACATGCATATATATACATATAATGTACAATTGTACATAATTATATACATATATATTTGTCTTCATTAGTCCGGAATAGCGGACCCCGGAATAGCGGACCCCGGAATAGCGGACCCCCGGAATAGTGGACCCCGGAATAGCGGACCCCGGAATAGTGGACCCCCGTAATAGCGGCCCCCGGAATAGCGGCCCCGAACCGATTTATATTAGTTTCGTGTTTTCAGATTTCAGTTTAGTCTTCCCTATGTTTTTCTCCTTTTCTTGCTGTGATACTGATTAGTTAGAAGTCACCACTCATCGTAATTGTTACTTAACTTCTCTAAGCAGTGTGATTCTCCTTACAGATTTTATTTTAGTTATAGTTACAGTTATAGTTAATGCTTTTTTATTTTAGTTATAGTTATAGTTATAGTTAGTATTATTTTTTAGTTATAGTTATAGTTATAGTTAATGGATTTTTATTTTAGTTAATTTTAGTTACTACTTAGTTAGAATAATTAAGGCTATAAGCAAAATTTTGCGTATTAACACGCTGTTTCACAATTTGCTCAGAGCTTTGAAAGCCTTTTGAAGCATGGATGCATCCAGCTTCATGGATACACGAGTTTCTAAAGTAACTGACAATTTGCATAATAAAAATATCGCGTTTTTCGTTCTCATTTATGTCGAATCGTCCATATTGCACCTCCTATTTTTTTATTTTTGTATTAACGAAAATAAAGATGAATTTTCGTTAGTGTTATTTTCGTTATAGTTATAGTTATAGTTAATGATATTTTTTAGTTATAGTTATAGTTATCGTTAACGAAGTCATTTTATTTTCGTTAACGAAAATTTTCGTTATCGTTATCGTTAACGAGAATCACACTGTCTCTAAGTGCATCATCTTAACACAATTTTAACTTATATCTTACAAGTTAACGTTTGAAGTGCTTATACTGCTTATATTATACCTGAGTATATTCTACTAATAATAATAAAGAATAATCTGGAAGCTTCTGTATTGTCACTTTAATAATAAAGAGAATCTGAGGAGACATGAAAATGAATTATTGTGAAAACGAATCCTGAAAAGATTAGTTTTGAGCTGAGACATGATCTGAAATTGTTTATGGTACCTGGTACCTGAGTATGAAGAAGCAATAAATTGATTACACTGTTACTGCAGTGAAAATATTATAATTATCTAGAATATTTCACCATTAATAGGCCGAAGGTTCAAAAGCTTTTGCTAATTTAAAATTAAGTTAAAACTCCTGGTGGTTTGCACAACACTGAATGAAGTGGCATCATTGCAAGTTTTATTACATCAGTGTTTTAACTATGCCTTCACTGTGTTTAAGAATTGACGATGACTTCAAGGAACAAAGTTGACGAGGAACAATACAAATTTGAATTTTGTGATAATATGAAAAGTCACGCAAGGACATACAGAAAAAAAGCATACAAGTGCAATATTTGTCACAAAGCTTTTGCCCGAAAAAGCGCCGTTAAATATCATATAAGAGTGCACACTGGAGAAAAGCCATATAAGTGCAATATATGCTGCAAAGAATTTGCACAGAAGTCAAATATGAGCAGGCATACAAGATTCCACACTGGAGAAAAACCATATACGTGCAGTTTATGTCATGAAGCATTTGTACAAAAAGGTAACCTAGAAAGGCATAAAAGTATCCACACTGGAGAAAAGCAATTTAAGTGCAATTTATGTCACAAAGCATTTTCACAAAAAAGTATTCTGGAAAGGCATAAAAGCATCCACACTGGAGAAAAGCAATTTAAATGCAATTTTTGCCATAAAGCATTTTCACAAAAAGGTATCCTGGAAAGGCATAAAAGAATCCACACTGGAGAAAAACCACACAGGTGCAATTTATGCCACAAAGTGTTTGCTTATAACCATGGTCTGAAAGTGCACACACGAACCCACACTAGAGAAAAGCCATTCACATGTGAAGTTTGTAGCATAGGATTTATGTATAATGCTGGTCTCAAATACCATGTCAGAACCCACACAGGAGCAACACCGTACATATGCAAAGAATGCAACAAAGGATTTAGATCTGCTAGCCTCTTAAAAATACACTATACTAAATTTCATGGAGAAAAGAATGACATTGTGTATGCATGTCACGTATGCAGCAAAATATTTACACAAATGTATCTGCTGAAGAAGCACTTGAGACTCCACACAGGTGTATGAAGGTGAACTATCGAAACAATGATAGACATACGACATAACGACATAAGGACATGGTCTGTTCACATAGATAAGATATGCACCATAAGTGCGAGTGTTGCAAAAAGATAGAAAGGAAGTAATTCCCATTCTTATCAACTGAAGATGGTGTCAGTGTTGACAGAAATAAGGTATTAGTCATGGATTATATGCCATACCATTTAATTTTCTCTGAAGACTGAAATCAAGTGCAGATGAAGAAGGACATTTTGAAAATCAACCAACTGCTGGAGACTGTTTCATGGGGAAACTTAATGCCTGTGAAGTTTGCAATGAAATGTTTGAAATAGAAAAACATTTGTCGAACTTTGTTGTAAATATGGTGTTGTTCCAACAAAAGAAAGATTTGATGACTTTTAAACATGCTCTTTTAGTTATTTGCCTTGAACAGTGTAAAAATTAATTTACAGGTTCTTGCTTAGTAGTGTAATGGATGAAAGACATCCACTTTTGGAGTATAACCCAAATTTCACACTACTTATGTCATTAACATTTAACTTGCTAGATTTAGCATTTAAGCACAATGCATACTTAATTATAAGCACAGCTGTAGCGCCGGTGAATAACCTGGTATCTCGCTGGTGCGGTTTTTTTATGGTGCTAATAAATCTGGGAGATTTAGATTTACTGTTGGCGCATTATTTTAGTTACATGTTTTCTGTTTGATAATTACTTATTGTGTAGCCTATCTGGAGTAGGCCTACACAAGTGACTCGGTCTGACCTGAATAGTTTTGAGTAATTGGCTACGGTAGAGCATTGATCTGGAAGCTGTGCAACTCAGTTATTATGATTTTTACATTACATTTGATGGGACAATGTTGAGCGTTTTATTATTCTGCACTTGATGTAGAAATTATGGAATGTGCAAGAGTATGGTAAAGTAGACTTAGAATCAGCATACATATGCTTGAACTGCTTATAGCTTTTACTTGTTGTAAACAGCTGTGCAGAATTATTAAAATAGTCAGAAAAATGTACGAATCACATTCACTGTTTTTTACATCACTGTTGTTTACCTTCTTCTTTTTCCTTATGCTCCTGCTGTCTTCTTTCTGTTTCTACTTCCTCCTTCTCCTCGCTCTTGTCCTTATCCTCATCTCTCATTATCTCCTCTCTTAAGTGGCTTCACTCTGCAAGTAATTGAAAATATTGGCCGGACTAAAGATATGTATGTATGTATTAATGTATATATGCATGTATGTATGTATATATCTATTTACTTATGTATGTATGTATGTATGTATGTATGTACTGGTTGCTATGTGCGGTTCTATACACACTGGTCTATTACTATTGGGGAAGCTGTGGGTGATAAACGTCTTATTCTTTGGCGTGGATTAGACTTTTCAGAATGGCACTCCCGACGAGGCTACAGTTTGAGTTTTCTATTACAAAAGTAATCAGCCCCACGGTTAGAGAGGCCTTAGTTTCAGAAGACCTCGATGATTGTGCCACTCCTTCACCGTCAGTCTCTTCCTCTCGTCTATGGTCCTCCGATGGCGGAGGTGGATTCGTCTCCCGTGCTTCCGTACGTGCTCCTGCATCCCTTCACGCTGTGCCATCCTGCTTCTGCTGGGGCTTAGGTTCATTAGTCCGTCAGTATACTTAGTACTTACAGTACGTGTATAATTATACTGCCAATAGGGGGCATTTTCCCAACCTAAAAGCTGGGTAACTCGGCCTAATAAGACGCTGCGCGATTTGGCCAAATTGTCCACAGCACGACAGACGACTTTCTCAGCCTGATTGTTCTAGTGAATCGACAAAACCAAACCAAATCGTCCACTCTGTATATGTATGTCTGTCTATCTCTGCATGTATGTCTATCTTTCTGTCTGCCGGTCGGTCTCTGCATCTTAAGCGATTGAAAAAGAAGGAATGGATAATTGGGAGTGGGCAACAATAAGAACATGACGGTATTGGCCCAGTATTCCACTGACAATCACCATCCAGTAGCTGACTAACCATGCACAACAGTGTTTTTTACTTCAACACATCAATAATTATTACTGTACTGCAACATAATGTACAATATCATAATTATTGGAAGTGATTTACCAATTAGAGTCTCGCTTGATTAGGCTGACTCGATAATCATTCGACTGTAAATGCAAATGTCAGAGCCGTTTTAAGGATTTTAGGGGCCCTAGGCACAACCCCTAACCTTTTTAGGGGAAAAAACTTTTAAGGGGCAAAATTTAGCATTTTTGGCACGGAGGACTAACAAGGGTGCCGAAAGCAACCTATCACGTCACCCTCAGTGCTCGCTCCCGCAATTAAAGGTCTGGCGCGGATCCCAACAGCTGCCAGCGTTTTTGGAAGTATTTGACATGATATGGAGCCTGTTTTTAGCGTTCTGGTTTCCGTTTTCACTTTTCAGCTATATCTGAACGTTTATTTCAAAAACAAAACTGTTAAACGTTTCAATGTTTTTTTTATATTTTCAATTTTTCAGGTTTATCTTGACTAGTTTGGATAAAAAAATTAAACTGTATAAAAATCATAGCCATTCATTGTTAAAAACTAAGATCGTAATTTTTTTAATATTTGCCAAATTCAGGGGGGAAATGCCCCCTTGCCCCTCCGGACGCCCATGACTAATACAGCAGTCTTTGTACTACAAGTGTAAAATAGAAATTTAGTTTAACATACGTTAAAGTTCTTGTTAAAAATGGCAAATCGGTGAAATCGGTGATGACAAGCAATCACAATCTGCATAGTAGAAAGGGTAGAAACTATCAAAATAACGTTAATATGTTGGGTGTGGAACTGAAGTGACAACAACAGCAGTTTTAGATTTTTGTTAACTTAAATAAGTTAGCCACGTTCACTACCGAGTAGCCTACCGACATGACGACATCTAGCCTACTAGGCTATCTGTGAGAAATTTGATTACGCTTTGTTATAATTTAAAATTTTAAACAATTTAGAAAATGACTAGATTATAGGACTGAGAGAGATTTCATATTAAACATTCATATTAACTTATCAAGACATAAAAAGTCTTTGATAGCGTAATTAGCGTTGTAGAAAGCAGACGAATGACAGCAAAAAAATATATAAATAAGCTGTGCGGACAGTGCCATGCTTTAAAATTATTGATTTATCTCAATCTAACTTCTCTAGTGTTCTGCGCAGACTGCGCTTATTACCAATAATAATATTTAGCTAAAAACGTAGGTTTAAAGATGTGTTATTGATCTAACTTTGCAGAATTGTTGGAACTTATAATGTTGTTGAGTAACATTATCGTATTGGTATTACATGGTCGCGATGCAGTTTTGTTTTTTGGTCGCCGCGGGGCCCCCTTTTGCGCGGGGCCCTAGGCACGTGCCTCGCGTGCCTATGCCTTAAAACGGCACTGGCAAATGTTGACCTGTCGCGCAGCATAAGACAACTAACTATGAATTGAATTCTACACGGTGATTCAATAAAAAGTAAGCTAAACTTTATATTTCATATAAGTAGCCTACTTCTGACATGAACACAGTATTTAATATTTTTTTGAAGAAACTCTCAGTAGTATGGTTTGATTGTTTAATTAAAGAAGATGTTCAAAATATCCTCCTTCTGCTTGCAAGTAAGCCTGGAGGCGCTGGCGCCATTGGGTAACGTTTTCTTCAGTGCGCGATGACCTTCGTCTGCCACTACCAATGACGCGGTCGAATGACCCTGTAACGCTAATTTTTCGAAGCAATTTATCTAATCCGCTTCTGGTCCAATGTTTTTCTGGAAACTTTGGTAGAAATTAACGGCTGCTGTAATTCTTGGATGTTCAAACCTTTTATCATGTGTAGGGTAGAGTGGGGCAAAACGCCCCCGCGGGGCAAAACGCCCCCTCCCGGCCCTGTCCCCTCTGTGCCATGTAATGACATTTTTGAATGTTCTGGGGTTTCTTAGTTGTACCCTAATGAGATAATCGTCAGTTATTTATCTTTAGATGCTTTGCTTATTTTTATTTTAGAAAAATTGATTTTTTCGTGTTTCCTTATAAGAGTCAGCCGCCAATTCTGTATCATTAATGGTGCCAAAATGCTAGATATAGCCAATAATACAAATATAGGTCTAAATTATACCCTATATCGAATAACTGTGCACAATAAATGGGGCTTTAACATATCAATTTTTTATTATATGGGCAATCTCACAAGGTAGCACCAAGCGGGGCAAAACGCCCCCTATGGAAAATGCTGACGTGGGGCAAAACGCCCCCCTCACCTCAGAGTCACCTGAAGCAAAGCATATTTTTTTATTTAATTATTTTTTATGACATCTTTTTAAAAAAAAATCTAGATCTCTTTACTTCTTATAGTTATTGTTGCATCATGGCAGTGATTGCAGTTGATTATGTGCATCGACTTTTCAGGTAGCGGGGGTCAAATCACGGGGGGCGTTTTGCCCAGGTGAGGGGCAAAACGCCCCCTTTTGAAGCACTCTGTATTTTATTATTTTTTAATGTAATCTTTTGGGGCATTTTAACGGACATAATTTTACTTTACTTGGGACATTCAGTGCAAGGTCTTACAATAATTTCATGCTGAAAATGTTGTTACTCACGTTGTAATTGAGCAAAACCCGTTAAAGGGGGCGTTTTGCCCCACTCTACCCTAAGTCTTCTTTACTAAAGGCATTTTTGGAAATTGCTAGTTTCTTGTTTATGTTTTCTATCGTGTTATCGTCTGCTTTTTTGAGTAGGAAATATAAACCGGTAGTCAATAGAATAAATAAATGTAAGTCTGTGCATATTTTAATTTTGAATATATTATTAATAAAATATAGTTCAAGTTTTAATATTTGTTTATAAAGTTTGGCTTACTTTTTATTGAATCACCGTGTACGTCGAACTAGAATCAATGGCGAGTGTTCTTAATTCAGTTCAAGGCGTTTTCGGATGATAGATTGAATCCTGTTCGCATTCGTGTGAACACGTGTGTCCATGGTTTGGACCTATAGGCCTATACATGTAGGTCCTATATTATGAGTCCCATATAGAAATACCGTAACGGTTCATACAAGAGTCCCGCGTGGACATGCTGCCATGATAATCAGCCAGCTTTGCATATTGTTCGCAATTTATAGGGCTAAATGTAGCAAAACTGAAGGTACACGTTTTATACGCGTCCAGAGAAAGATTTCAGCAGCATGGCCATTCAGATTCAGTTGCCCGAGAAATCAATGCGACTCTGATCTGGTGCCAGTTGGCGTAGCTTTTGTTGCAATTCACTGATTAAATATTATACCGTGTAAGAACTCGGTTCATTAAGTCAACACCTCATCATAATGGCACACATGTCGGCAGTTATGGATATGGAAGTTAAGAGAGTCTGGACATTCCGTGGTGCCACCTATTGTCTAAATCGTGTTATCTACGTTGCTCTCAATGATTCGAACAGTATAATCCACGGATGGTCACCCATTCAATCATTAGCCAGGCGCAGTGATGCTTAACTCCACTGTACACTGCCAACGTTTCCAAGCATGATAACGGGTAAGCGTTCTCCAGCTGTTTCAGACCATCCCCACAATGGAGTGCATCTTTCCATATAAGCAGGAAAGGATATCTAAATGACCAATAAAAAGACTAAGAAGCATGCCAAGGAAGAGTAGCACACGGAAAAGGACATATAGGACGAAGAAGATGATATTAGAGTGCGGTAGACGGCTAAACAGAAGAGTCCAGAAGACTCAAGAAGTAGCAATCAATCAATCAATCAATCAATCAATCAATCAATCAATCAATCAATCAATTCATCAATATTCGTTTAATCATGAAACCAAGCTGTCACAGACGCAACTTGTTACAGGCAGTAAATAGCTAATGTCATTAACAAGGAGAAATCAGGTTTCTTTCCTACTGAGGTACTATGGGAGAAGCAGATACTTATGAAAATTTTAAAATATGCCCTTATAAAGAACCCGTGAAATAAAGTTCCGATCGTCTTTGGGCGGTAGAGTGAAGTTATGTGGTCTGGTTCGTAAGTTGTGACTATTTTGTCTCAGAGGAGTTAGCAGGCATTGGAGTACGTGATTTTGTGTTCGACAGTAATGCTGTGAAAAATTGGTCACCTGCTATGTCAGCCATTAGAATGGCATTACAGGAATTAGGGGGAAGGAAACCACCACGCTTCATCCGTCGGATCAGGCCCTCAATCCTGTCCTTATCCAATACAATGTTGAAGATACAGGAGGAGAATGGGTTCAGAGAGAAGATAAACGAAGAAACCGTCTGTAGCCTACAGAAGAGAGATTGAAAAGAAAGAAGAATATGAAGCGGAACGTTTAAAAGGAGGCAACGCCAGAGAAAGAGTTGTAAAGGAAAAGGAAGAGTGTACGGTAGTAAAAGAGCAGAACGACAAAGAATCCGAGGAAGATAAATACACAGGAACAGTGCTATAGACGAGGAATAGATTGGTGCAGGAGGGAAAGAAGTAGTAGCAAATGAATACGGATGAAAGGAGCATGAGAAAGGCAAGGCGTGTTTGAAGCACTGCGTGTAACAGTGGAGGCGATGAATTGGTGATGAATGGATGTAGAGTAGCATCTGCGAAGGAGAGAGCGAGAGAAGTGTTCAGGGAGGCAAAGAGGTCGTCACCATGTTATCGCGCCACTGACGTCCAGTGCGTGTGTCGCGTCGAACGCCGCTTTTGTCGTTCTCAGTAGGCCTAGTCCTGGCCACGACTCTCGCTCTCTCAACGACAATCGCTCTCTGTCTCTCTCTTTCTCTGGTCTCTCTCTGTCTCTCTCTGTCGCTCTCTCTGTCGCTCTCTCTGTCTCTCTATCCCTCTCTTGCTCATTGCCTTGCTCCTTCCCTCTCTACCTCTCTGCCTGTCAGTCTGTCTACTTTCATACCCTTCCCTCTCGTCTTTCGTTCCTCCTTCCATCTCTAGGCCTACTTCTCTGTCTGTCCGTCTGTCTGTCTTCCTACATTCCTACCCTCCATCACTCCGTGGCTTTCTCCCTCTCTATTCCTCTCTGCTCTTGATCTCCCACTCTGTCCGCCGTTCATGGCTCACTCCACACCTACTGACTTTTGTATCCCTTAATTCCTGCAGGCTGCCACATGCTAAGCTTTGAATCGTGTCAGACAGGCACAGCGACCACACTGGTACTTTGTCATGTACGTCTCTGTCTCTCTGTATCTCTGTCCTGTCTGTTTGCATATAATTATATATATATTATATATAAGCTTATATATTATATATATATATATATATATATGCGTTACTTGTATATATGCATATATCATGCGAAAAATATAATCTTGCCTGTAAATTCACCTGTCATCGCCTTGCGCTCACCTCTGCTACTTTGCACTCACGGCTGAAAATCTAACTCTTCAAGCTGTCATAATAATTCTACTCATTCTACTCTGTGCCTCCACACGACCATCATCATCACCAATTACCACCGCAGCACCATTGCTGTCTCATCGGCTTGACCTCCCCGGATTTTGATCTGCAATCGGCTATTACGGATTTGAGTTCATAGCCTATGGCGCCGCTGTAGGCCTATAGGCCTAAGCTGATCTCCCTGACGTTGCTTCTAGTGGCGCTGAGAAATTTTCAAAGATTTACATTACATTACCATTGCTAATCGTAATCGTAATCGTAAACTCGAGATTTCTAAAGCTCCCACAACAGCGAAGTCGCGGAATCAGAAGCTTAAACAGAGGCGCCTAATCAAAAAACAGAATCGATAGGCGGGGTGGGGCCAAGATCCAGATAGTCAGGCAAGCAGATAGTCAGACGGCTAAGGTGGATGATGTTCATAGTTGAAATGGCGAGGGAGGTGAGGGGAGAAGAAGGAATCGGGATAGGATTTGTGAAAAAGCAATGTTTTTCAGTTTTGAGTGGAAGACCTGTGGAGAGATAGGCTAGCAAGAGGAGGGGTTTTGGTGAGTTTCGTCACTGTTCGTGGGATGGATCGGATATTAACTTTGTCGTAGCACTGGTGGGAGTTTATTCCATAGAGGGCGGTAATCGCAGAACCCAAACAGCAAAAACAGCACAATTGTTTGCTTGCTCGTCTGTACACTTCTGACTTCACCACTGCAGCTGTGGTCTGTTTGAGTACCGGGTACCATCCTTCAAATAGACAATACTATTTTGGTCTTCGGCTCCGAATGTTCATTTATTTCCATGAGCGATCAATAAAGGTTGTCCGGTTCAATCGCTAGAGAGCAGGAGCATCGTTAATCTATATTCGTTGTTATAGCATTTGATTTTCTGCATCGCCATTTTTACCAGATGAACAACAGATAATATTATTATGAGTCATAAAGGTTTCTTCCTTTATTTTACTGGTTAAGGTGAGTTATATTCCTAGGTAATTAATTGGTAAAAGTGCATTTTAGCGTATTTAATTCATGATGAGCATTTTAAAGTATGTTATTATTTCTCTTAATGTGTCTGCGTAAATAGAAGCTGGATTGATACAAAATATTGTTTGCCTAAATGGAAGTTGGATCGATGAAACTAGTTATTTGCTAAAATAGAAGCCGGATTAATCAAAACGCGTGTAGTTTGCGTCGTAAATGAATCACCACCGCATGGCGAGTCAGCGTTGGTCGAATACAAGTTGGATTTACGAAAAGAATTCTTGCTAAATAGACGTCATAGATGAAAATAATCTTGTTTAAATAGACGAGCAGGATTCATTACAGTTATCATGAAAATCATTGAAATAATAAAATTAATTCACTGAAATGTCGAGCAAATAATTGTGTATCGGGTATAGTTCGTCACTCACATTATCAGAGATGCCACTAGCATTGGAGACAACCAAAATAACCCCAAATAAATCAAGCCCCCTGTCCCCACAATAGGCTTTCGCTACCACACTCGCCATACCCAGGGCCTAAGCCCTCCCCCTCCAAACGAAAAGTCCTAGTTACGTTACTGCACATTATGTCCTCCGACTTCAGTTGTTGCATGTGATATTAAAATTATATGATTTTTTACACTGCAACTAATAAAACGAATATATATATATAACTATAATAGTTGAATTATTTGGTTAAACATAATGAATTGGAATACAGTTGTTATATAAACAAGACACAATACCCTCCTCTCAGCCAGAGGACTGTGCTCCAACTAGTCACATGGTACAAATAGGGACCTTCCAGTACTCTCTATTGTTGGTCAGTGATCAAAGTCCTTGATCTCCAAGACATCTCATCATTTCGATGTTGGTGAAGTCAGATTCACCATGACATGGTCATACATCTTCTTTTTTTTAGATATTTTAATAAAAATAATCTGAGATCATTTCTATATCGAGGCTTTTATTAAATGCTCATAGCATCTTTCTTTGGTCACTGCTAAATAAAATTGATCTGCAAATTAAATTCCAAATGTGAGTCGAATCACATGCCAAGAGAGCTAAGAGAAGACATGGAAGCTATTTATGAAGCAAATGAATTAAGAAAAGATGAGATTTGAGTCTAGATGCCATGGAAAAGTCTTTACTTTGACTGTGTCATGGCACACTTTGCAGTAAATTAGCGAATGACAGTGAAAATGAAACCGGTCTAATCTATTTTTTATAGGTTTCATCTTCAGTAAGGTTTGAAAGAATTTGCTAATTTAAGTTTGAAGTTTTTACTCATGGTGGACTTCATAATAATACAAACAATGGTATGAATGTATTATGTGTTATGTGTTCTTTTATTGTGTTCCAGAACTGAAGATGGATGCAAGAAACCATATTGAGGAGAAAAGATACAAATGTGAACTTGGTAGCAAAGCAGTTACTCAAAGTGACCATCACGAAACCCATTTAAAGACCCACACCGTGGAAAAATCGTACAAATGTGTTTTATGTCACAAATCATTCGCAGAGAAGAGACACTTGAATAATCACACAAGACTCCACACTGGGGGAAGACCATATACGTGTAATTTATGTCACAAAGCTTTTGCACTTAAGGGTAATCTGGAAACGCATACAAGAATCCACACCGGAGAAAAACCATACAAATGTAGTGTATGCCAAAAGATGTTTACACAGAGCGGTAGTCTCAAAATCCACTTAGGTACCCACACTGGAGATAAGCCATACAAATGCAGTCTGTGTAACAAATCATTTGTATATAAGGGTCAGCTGGAAGATCATACAAAAAGCCACACTGGAGATGAACCATACAAGTGCAATTTCTGTAACAAAGCATTTGCATTGAGGGATAAACTAGAAGTGCATGCAAGGACACACACTGGAGAAAAGCCATACAAGTGCAATGTATGTCACAAAACATTTGCACAGAAGGGCAATCTAGAAATTCATACAAAAACCCATACTGGAGAAAACCCGTTCAAATGCAATTTGTGCTACAAAGCATTTATACATAGCAGTTCTCTCAAAAAACATTTAAGAACCCATACTGGAGAAAAACCATATACATGCAATTTATGCTGCAGGGCATTTGCAGACAAGAGTAATCTGAATGACCATAGACGAACCCACTCTGGAGACAATCCATACAAGTTCAGTTTATGTCTCAAAGCATTTGCAGTTAAGCGTTATCTGGACTACCATACAAGGTCTAATGCTGGAGAAATGCTTGTTAAAGAAAAAGAGTCGTCAGTGATGGAATCTGTGCCTGAGTTTTTGTCACTGAAGACTGTTCTGCCATATCCAGTGGAAGAAGGACTTACTGGAAGTCAGACACGTTTTGGTGTTGATGAAAACTGTTTCATTGTCAGATCTTATGGCTGTGGTATTTGCAATGAAATGTTTGAAATTGAAATTGAATTTATGGAACATTCCTGCCATCACCGTGATATCCCAAAGAAGGACACATTTGTTGACCTAATTGAAGCATGCTCTCATTGCTTTTCTTGATCACACAGACCCAACCAATACAGAAGTTCTTTCCTTACATTTGACAGTTTCACACAAGTTATAGGCTATGCTTATAGGCTATGGGGGGGCCCGTGGCGCTTTGGATAACATCTGGCGTAGAGACCGAGAGGTACCGAGTTCGAGCCCCGTTGGGCGGATATGCTTTGTAGGCTGCTATTAGCGCCGTTGTATTGCAAGCTGTCTGTTCTGTTAGTAGTTAAGATTTCAACTGCATAACATGTAAATGTACAGCGCAGTGCGTTTGTCAGGCGCTTATTAAAGAAAAGATATTATTATTATTATTAATACAAGTGCTAGATGGCCACACAACGCTGTATGGCTATATGGTGCAGCAGTTCAAGTGTGTTGTGTCTGATTGATTCTTTTGTTATTATAATACGTGTTAGTCTTGGCTTCAGTCATAGCCTCGTCTTTGCTATGGTTTGAGTAAATTTTAATTTTTTAATGAAAAAAAACTGTTGCTTTTTTATTGCCCGGGCATCTAATAATAATAATATTATCTTTTCTTTAATTAAGCGCCTGACAAACGCACTGCGCTGTACATTTACATTTATGCAATTGAAACAATCTTAACTACTAACAGAACAGACAGCCTGCAATACAACGGCGCTAATAGCCGCCTACAAAGCTTATCCGCCCTACGGGACTCGAACTCAGTACCTCTCGCTCTCTACGCCAGATGTTATCCAATGCGCTCTCGGGCCCCTCATCTTCAACACAAGACTACAAGTGTAATGTTATCATATGACGTTATTTAATTGGTTTGACAATGTTGATTCTTAAGTTGCATGCCATCTGGTTTAACATTGTTTCAATGTATCTGTATTGACTGAGGTATTGTTGCTGCTGCTGTTACAGTACTGCTGATGCTCTCTCTCTCACATTCGACCAATCGTTGATAATTTCTTGTCTTCAGAATAATATATTTCTGATGACCGTCTTGGTACTTTGTTTACTGATTTTGACAAAGTGTTCTTCTTCATTTACGGCAATATACAGTTATTTGAAACACGAAGAAGCTGATTGCTAATGCACAGTTGAATTCTTGTCTTCAAAAGAATTCAAATGCAGAAAACCCAATCACATGGATGATGGCTGAAATTGTTTACTGCATTTTAAGAATACTAAATCAGTCGAGGATCTGTTCCAGATAATTATATTATATTACCCTATAAGATCTCATAAAGAATTCAGAACAGCTATCTAAGCACTTCTCAACAGGCGCCTATTTTGCTGATGGCAATCCAGCAAAGACTTAAGGATGCAAAGCCACGGGTGGCGCTTTATAAATATCTTGCTACATTACATCACATATTACATCTGCAATCGGAATAACGGGCAGGACTCTGTAACTGATGATGAAAAGTCGTGGCAAAGCAAAAGCAGACACTGTCTCGTAATAAGTAGGCCTACACTTTTTATAGCACATTTTTAAGCACCTCGCAGAAGCGTGTAATTTCACGAAATCAGGGTAACCGTGTATTTTGCGAAGAGATCTATGATCCTGTATGGATCTAAGAGACGGGGCCTGACGTGGAATAGGATGGTTAGCAAGAAACAGCGAAAGATTGTGATAGTAACAAAGCCAGAAATTGAGACACGCAACGATGAAGACAGAGAAACAGAAGGAATGATTGAAGAAGAAGAGCGAATGAAAGAGACTAAGATACAAACAGCGAGAGTTACAGGTACAGACAGAGATCACCGAAGAGACAGTCTGAATCCGCGAACGAGATACATGTTCAGTTAGGTCGAGGGAGAAGAAGAAGAAGAAGACGAGAGTAAGAAAAGAGACGAGAATGAGATCGAGAGGCACAGAGAACAAGACGTAGCGAGTAAAAGAGACGGACAGAGAGCCTTCTAATCTAATATGGTCCGTGCTGCTGGTCAACCCGTCGCCGTCGTCTTCGTCGTCTTGTTCGGCGTGTCAGTTCGTGTTTGGCTTCTGCCACAGACGAAGCCTTTCAGCTAAGCACAGATCCTTTCTCTTGTAACGGGCCTCAGCTGAAGAGATAGACAAGGCTGATTGAAAGAAACGTAGACACAGGCGAAGACGGACAGAGAGACGGATAAAGAAGCGGCAAAAAAAACAAAGAATCCCAGCAAGGTTTCTGTCTGTGTGGATGTGAATGTCGTCACTGTTTATCTATATACCCGAAAAGTAGATGCTTAATCTAATGGTAGCTTTGACATTTTCCTCATTCAGGATCATTCCTACGAGGAGTGGACACAACCACAGGAATCCGTTGGCGTGTTTGCGTCGACCTTCCAACTTACATCCGTGCAGCAATAAATAATTTGCTTGTTGATGAGGTTTTTGCCATTCAGTGGCGCAGTATTTGCTGTAACTTATTGATCAAATCTCGGTATTTTATAACTCGGTTTATTAAAATCGCCACAATATTAAGCACGTAAGAATTATATAAACGTCACAGACGAGTTCGTTCTTCCTTATTGCTACATTTTTTCCTAAGTTGTGTCAAATCTGTAACATTATTTTCTCACATGACTGAACAGACGGACATCCATCTAAACGTCAACCAGTATCGTGGTTACTTGTGACGCCAGTGTACCTGCTGCCAGCGTCTCCAAGCAGAGGGAATAGGCTGGAAGATATAAGGCAATCGAGGAAACACATTGATGCGGAAAAGAGAGGAGACTGCATGATAGGAAGAAGATTAATAGCAAAACTCTAAAATCAGAAGTTAGGCCCTAAGTTAAAAGGAAGGCTAGGCTACTAGGAATTGGAGAGTTCCAATGAATAGCAATAAACATATGTGGACGAGAATGCGATGGAACGAAAGAATATAAAGAGGAGAATTAGAAGATAGAGGTAGGCTATGTGAAGAGATACAATGGGATTGGAGAAGAATTATTCACAGATGATAGAAAAAGATAACAAGATGGAAGAAGAGGAACAGAATTAGGAATAGCGGCCATTGCAGAGGTGAATGATGCATTAAAGCAGGAGGAGAGCAGATGAGCAAGTAAATGAGCTGGAAAATCAAGATGTATTGGAAGCACCAAACCAAACAGCGGGAGACAACCATATTGATGATCGAAGGCGGAATAGAAGGATACAGAGGCAGAAGGACAGTGGAAACGACGAGTGGAGGAAGCGCACGGTAGAGTATTGGGTCGTCACCCATGCTATTGCGGTACCGTGGCGTCCAATCTGTGTCGTGTTAAATGACGATTTTGTTCTCAGTAGTCAGTACTTAAGTCCGTGAATATAGGTCTCGTTTCAACGACAATCCCCATCTCTCTGCCTCCCTGCCTCCCTCGACCCTCCGTCCATGCGCCCGTCCCAGTCCATCCATTCCTTCCTCACTCAATGCTTCCCTGTCCTGCCTTGCTGCCTCTCTGTCTCTTCCCTTCTTGCTTCATTGCCTCTCTGTCCCTCCGTCTATCTCTCCTTTTTTCTCCCTTCCTCTCTCTCCCTTCCCTCGCTCATCTCCATGCTGCCCTCTGCTTCATTGCTCTGCCAGCCACTTCTGATCTCATACTCTGTCCAGCTTTCGTGCCTCACACCATATCTGTTGACTTCACGTCTCCATCCATTTATCCTTACAGCCACGGTCCAGGTTTTCATTCATGTCAGACGGCTGCCACGCGGTGCTTTGTCGGTCGGTCTTTATAGGCAGACATTCCGCGAAGATTTTGTGTTCAATATCCACACTATATACCCAGCTTACGCAAGTAAACATGCACGCCATATACCCACGTACACACGATACTCATATCTACATATAATGGTATATGTAATCAACTGTTTATCTTCAGGAACATATAGCATGTCACATTAGAGACATTTGAGCGCCTCTGAGTAGTTTCCTTGAAGGGGCGCTATATAAATTCGAATGAATGAATGAATAATAATACCATATACTATCTATAACATGTTATGCATCGATATAGGGGCCTTTTGGATAACATCTGGCGTAGAGACCGAGAGGTACCGAGTTCGAGCCCCCGTTGGGCGGATATGCTTTGTAGGCTGCTATTAGCGCCGTTGTATTGCAAGCTGTCTGTTCTGTTAGTAGTTAAGATTTCAATTGCATAACATGTAAATGTACAGCGCAGTGCGTTTGTCAGGCGCTTATTAAAGAAAAGATATTATTATTATTATTAATACAAGTGCTAGATGGCCACACTACGCTGTATGGCTATATGGTGCAGCAGTTCAAGTGTGTTGTGTCTGATTGATTCTTTTTTTATTATAATACGTGTTAGTCTTGACTTCAGTCATAGCCTCGTCTTTGCTATGGTTTGAGTAAATTTTAATTTTTTAATGAAAAAAAACTGTTGCTTTTTTATTGGTCTGGTATCAATAATAATAATGATAATAATATCTTTTCTTTAATTAAGCGCTTGACAAACGCACTGCGCTGTACATTTACATGTTATGCAATTGAAACAATCTTAACTACTAACAGAACAGACAGCCTGCAATACAACGGTACAACGGCGCTAATAGCAGCCTACAAAGCATATCCACCCTACGGGATTAGAACTCGGTACCTCTCGCTCTCTACGCCAGATGTTATCCAATGCGCTATCGGGCCCCTCGGTCTTTCTTTATAGGCAGACATTCCGCGAAGATTTTGTGTTCAATATCCACACTATATATTATACCCAGCTTACGCAAGGAAACATGCACGCCATATACTCACGTAGCCTACACATGATACTCATATCTACATAATATATATGTAATCAACTGTTTATCTTTAGGAACATATAGCATGTCACATTAGAGATATAATTATACCATGAAATATAATATCTATAGCATGTTACGCATCGATATACACGGTGGTTCAATAAAAAGTAAGCCAAACGCTTGGTCGTTCCCACTTAGTCTTCAGTGATCCTGGAGTAAAAATTAACGTAGCCTATTATCGCGACGTTCTACTGTCACAACATTTTCTACCTGTTATCAGAAATCTAGCCTCAGAAGGCTGTTTTTTTCCCAAAAGGACAGTGCCCCAGCCAACAGAGCCAGGGAAACCATCGAAATGCTAACAAGAGAGACATCAGACTTTATTTCTCCAACATTATGGCCTACGAACAGTCCAGATCTAAATCCTGTCGACTGAGTGTAGAGCATTATGCAAGAGCGAGTGTACAAGACAGCAATCCATGATGTAAACGATCTGAAGCAACGCTTGTTGGAAGTGTGGGATGGTCTGGATCAGAGGATAATCAACGATGCTGTTGCCCAATGGCGCCAGCGCTAAAGGCTTGCTTGCAAGCAGAAGGAGGACATTTTGAACATCTGCTTTAATTAAATAATCAGACCATACTACTGAGAGTTTCTTCACAAAAATATTAAATACTGCAGTTTTCATGAACATTAGAAGTACTTATATGAAGTACAAAGTTTGGCTTACTTTTCATTGAACCACCGTGTATAATTCATGATGTAGGTGTAAATGCTTTAATTGCATACAGGCACGTAGCGAGATTTAAATTCAAGAGGAGGCAACTTCACAGACCATTGGCAAAATCCTGGTCATTGGTCAATGGAAGTTCCAGTATAAAAAAAAACAAGAGGAGGTAACTGCCTCCTCGTGCCTCAATGTAGCTACGTCTATGATTGCATAACATATTTATAATCGTGTATGGCATATTGATCTAATTATGTCCAAGCAAAATCCAATTTTTTGGGGAGATTTATATTATTGTATAAATAGGTATTTGCATCATGTTGCATGTACGTAGATACATGTATGCGAGGAAGTAAACTCATCTGTTTTATCGTGACCACGACACCATCGTCCCTTTCCTTGTCAGTAGCTTGCTTAGTCTCTCAGCTTAACCTCTCAGGTAACAGATCGGAACAGATTGCAGATCATTTTCAATTTTCTGTAAAAATTACCTATGATACGTCATATTGATAATGGTAATAATAACAGTTTTAATCATATTTTGCGAAGGGATGCAGTAATGGGAGTAGTATGAAAACGATAGTGGGAGTAGTCATGATGATAACGAGCATGTTTATAATAAATAATGAAACGTAGACATGTCATTCCAATCTCGCATACAAAATTTGTCACAGCCATAGAGCCAAGCTCTGATGGAAATAAATATAAAAGCAGCAATGACAATAAAGTCAAAAATACTGATGACGATGATAATGCTGGTAATATGAAACTAATAGGCCTACTGGAAGATGATGAAGGTAACAAATGGTACAAGGTAATAGTCGAGCATAAGAGCCAAATGGGGCAAAGGAGAAATGATGAAAAAGGAGGAAATACTGAAGAGATGTGTAGGCGCATGTGCAAAGCATACTTCCGGACAGATGGGGCGTGGAAGACATTCGGTTGGCGGCTGAGTGCTGAGAGTCAGTGAGAGATACAGAGAGGTAGGGAGATAGAGAGATGTGACAGACAGGTAGAGACAAGGACAGACAGAAGGAGGGAGAGAGAAAGATAGACAGGCATACAGTGAGACATGCAGATAGAGACAAAGACACACATACAGAGGCAAAGAGATAGACAGGCATACAGAGAGACAGATAGAGGCATACAGAGACAGACTTACAGACAGAAGTAGAGAGAGGGAGTCTGGTGGTGGTGGTGGATTGCTTTGCGGTGCCATCGGTCGATCAGCGTCGTGCTTAGAGCTGCGACGAGCGACCACAGCGACGCTTAATGCTGATCTATGGACGATCGTCAGCCAATGGATTCAGAAGGTCTAGTAGGAGGAGGAGGAAAAGGAAAGGAGGAAAGCAGAGAAAATGAGAGAAGAAGGAAGAAAAAGAGGAAGAATAAAAGAGGCGAATACGGATGAGGAAGAGGAGGAGGAATGAGAGGAAAGAGGGAGAGAGGAGAGAGAGAGGCAAGAAAAAAAGATTATGAAAGAGGAGGTGGGAAACGGGAATGAGGAAGAGGAGGAAGAGGAGGAGTGATTCAGAGAGAAAGCGGAGACAAGGTCACAAGCCAGAACACAGAGGACGAAGAGGAGACAGAGGATGAGCATTTCAAGGTAAGAAAGAAGAGATAAAGGCAGTATAAAAAAGTATGATGAACAGTAGCAGCTTTGGTGGCACGAGGAGAGTCATAGATAAGGGATAAGTACTATTAACCCGTTGGAGGTGAGGTGGGGTATGACACACCCCATAGCTATTCTACGCTGCGTTTTCTAGGGAAAAAGTGGAACCAGCTTGGATTATTTTTGTCTACCTTAGTGAATGTGAAATACGGACACTTTAGGTCAATTTCAGCTATTTTTGAACGCACATTTTTTTTATTCTGTTGCAAATTCAAGTGAAATTATAATTTTTCGTATACATATTGATTTTAATGAATTAAAAAAAGTAACGGCACAGTGTAGAAAAAAATTGGTGATAATAGAAGATAGTGCAGATATAAGATATATCCTGTTTTGCATAGATGCAAAATTGTTCCATTATTACTGGTAGTATGTCACGTGTTCGAAAACGTAACATGTTTCAAGGGCCACGAAGATGCCATTGCAGAGGACCGCTTTTGATTTAGAGCGCCACCGCGCTGGCCACTTCAATTATGATTGAAAAAAGTTATTTGCTCCCGATAATCACCAGTTTAACTGATAATTGGTTACAGAACAATAGTTTAGCTCACAATAAATGTTATGTAGTTGATAATTTTACTTACAAGTAAAAAAATATGCATTGGGGTATGTCATACCCCACCTCACCTGAAACGTTCCAGTGCTTCACATCACCTCCAAAGGGTTAAGTAGGGATTAGTAGAATGATAAGGTGTGAAGTGAAAGTGGAGAATTGTCGATGAGGAGGAGGGAGAATGGATTGTGTAGTCAGAGCAGAAGTAGGAGGCAAAATTAATGCGAAGCAAGAGGAAGAATCGAAAAGAAGAAGAAAAAGAAAAATAGCGTCGTTGTCTCTGTAATTTTTGCAGGTTATCGATCATTCAGCTTCTCTTCACCATAGTCTGTCATTCGCAATGGCAGTATTTCTTCTAACTATCGTTTGTCTTTTCCTCGTTTTCTCTGTTCCTGTTCCTGCCCTTGTCTGTGTTGTCTTTTCTATAATTCACAAAATTGCTATGTTCGATTTATTTCGATAGCTTTTTCCTGATTGATTATTTGACTGATTGATATATTCGATTTCTGATCTTGTAATTCATGTTTTTATGGGTGATGACGGGTGTACTTTCTGTAGGCCTACTCTTGTCTGTCTCTTTGTTATACTTATCATTCCATGCATTCGCATCAACCCTCTCTTTCTCTCTTCCAATCTGGTTCTTCCCTCTGCATTTACAGTTGCCTCTGAATCAGTGTCTGGTTCAACATCTGCCTATATATATCTCTTCCCATGCCTCCCATATATAGGCGGCGGAATGACGTGGGAGGAAGCCGAGGGGAATGCGGAGGACAGAGTGGGATGGAGGAACTGTGTCGCCCGATCCGCTGCAAGCGCGTGGAAAGACTAAGGTCTAAGGTGCCTCAAAATATGCCTCTATCTCTTCCTCTGCCTCTACATATGTCTTTATCTCTTTCTGCGTCCCAGCATCTACCTCTATCTGTAAATGCGCCTCTACATCCTCCTCTATCTCTTCCTCTGCCTCTGCCTCTGCCTCTGCCTCTGTCCCATTCTCCACCAGTCTGCCTTTACGTCTGATGACTGGCTGAGTATAGTTGCCAATAGGAAGTGTGCTTGGTGCAGCCGCAGTGCTCAACGTCTGTCGCATTCCTAAGCAGCTGCACCGACGACGAACGTCTTGAAACCAACCGCAGCAATGACGCTAAGAATTATCGACACACACATTGCAAAAGTCCACAAACAGATTCGCGCATACAACTTTCATGCTTTATTTATAGCCTACGCTGTACCAATATATAACGCTGCAGATGTTTCAATCAAGCGCTACACAAATTGTCTATATTACCTAATCGAAACATGCATATTGTATTATATTATTTTCCCACAGCTTGTATATGAGTAAGATTAAGTAATTCAACAATTATTCAGCGTGTATATTTTGTTTATTGATTCAAGCAATTTGCGTCCTAACTATTTGGTCGTTTTACGACTGTCGGCTCAGGGCGTTCGTTTCTCTTATCCTATTGTTCCAAATACTAATAGTAGACTACATTGTCCAGATGTAAACGATGTTATTTTAGATAGATATTCGTGATAGATAGATATTCGTTTTATTTTCTGACAGGCTGACAGACCGCAACCAGTTACAATAAAAATATGTTAAATAATGAAATAAAAAAACAAAAACAACAAAAACAAAAAACCAGACAGGTGTGCAGTCAGGTGAGACTTAGGGCAAGCGTTTGTAAAGTACACGAGGGATAAAGTTCTTCACGTCCTTAGCAGGCAGTTCAAAGTTATGACGTCTTGGGCGGAGGTTGTATCGTCGTTGTACGATTGGTGGAAATAGCCCTCGCAAGACATGGCAGTCATTCCTAATAACTGCCTGGAGCAGTCGCTCTTCAGCTGCACCCACCATCTCCTCCACGCCCGGCGATCGCGGTGGGAGGAAACCCATCCTCTGCATCCTCTGCACCAGACGCTCAAGTCTGGAACGGTCCTCAGCGCTGGCGTAGCCCCACCAGGCAGGTGCGGCATAGAGGAGACGGGCCACAGTGGTGGCCCTGGCCACCTCGTGTAGACCAGTTTGGGACAGGCCGTGCGTCCTCAAGACCCTCAGCGCGTGAAGCGAGCCTGAACACGCACTGAGAATGTCACAAACGTGGTTGGTTGCTTTCAGATCGCTGCGGATGGTGACTCCGAGAATTACCATTGAGGTGACTCGCTCCATGCCGATCAGAGGTGGTGGAAGCAACTCCTTAGCGCTCCGACGGGTGATCAACATCTCTCGAGACTTGCTAGAGTTTAGCCGAAGATTGTTTAGGGCAGCCCACCTGTTGAGATGACAACGTACTGCATATAGGCCTAGGTTAACAATAATGATTAGAAATAAATAAACTTGTTTCAACTATTCACTCTGTAAGTACAAGCATCGGTACAGAAGTATATATAGCCTAATTTAATACATGTAGCGCAAGAGGTAGTTCAATTAGTCTATTCAGTCACAAATACAAATATTCAAGAACTAGTATAGGCCTATATAGAAGCCGGGCTGCAAGCACAAGCACAACATTTCTATACTTTTGAATACTTTACATGCACTGCTTGCGGGAACTATTGACTATGCAAAGTCACATCATGTCATGTCATATCACTCTATGTCATGTATTATAATTAAATGCATTGGTACTACAACTTACTAGTCATGTTAACTTCTACGACTCTTAAATGCGTTCATAGATTTTCGTCATATTATCAGTATAAGAGAAATGTGCAAATAATAAGACAGATAGAACAATCTGTCTTTGTGTGGCTAGACAAGGAATTCTTTATCCTATGCACAAACCTACCCAACTAAGCTGGCTGATTCACGCACTCGGCCTCCTAAGGTCAAAGTTTATTTGATGTTGTTTCGGCTTAACGACACTTTTTCATATCGAAGATGATTAGTGTCGGAGGCAGAAAGCAACCTCGTACTCCACGTTTATATTGCGACCGAGCCACCCGCAGTAGCCTAAAGATCCGAGAAATTAATCTCTCATAAACCGACCGACCCGGAATCGAACCCGGGCCGCCGGTGTGACGAGCGGGCTACCAACCCACTCGGCCACTCAGGATCTCTGTTTATTTGATTTTATGCTCATCATTTTATACGCTAAGCTAATCATCACACGAACTGCACTGCTTATCTATTGAATAGATGAATGGCAAGCATATATTTTATACACGTTTAAATGTACGTGTAGGTAGATTGACCCGCATAAACATATCAGCTTTGAAGTCTGATATGTCCAGTTGAAAGGAAGTGATTGGTTATTGGAATTCATCACAGATGGCAGCATCGAGAGTCAACGCATTGCAATGAACGACGACGCGTCTTAAGCAGAGGAAATGGGTTTCTGACTGCCTCAATATCAGAAACCACTTAACAGATTGACTGGAAATTTGATTCGGGAATTTACGTCGGATGGGCCAATAAGAAACGTGGATTGCGATTGGGTACCAGATGTTCATAACAGAAATTTCAAACCGATATGAAGCCTCTTCTTTAGAACCTCCTTAGAACTAAGCTTTGAAAACCCCTCTGACTTGACGCAGTGCTCGTGAATAAGCTGGTGCCCTGTGCTTAGCTATAGTTAGCCTACAGTACATTCCTATAAGAAGTGCATTCGGCAGTCACATAATTAGTTTTCAAACTATATTTAGTGTAAACGAATACATACTGAAAATTAGGCTAAACGCATGCTTTGCAAATGTATTGCATGTATTCTTCAAGACAATTTTTGTTTATAGGTCCAAAATGTTCTGTTTATATTAATAACGTGTACGTTGGCAAGAGACGGCGAAATTGGGTTAAGCATATTACAACGAAATGCTCGGTTAAGCCAATAATGCTGCTAAGCCAGTTTGACAGATCTCGGTTAAGGGTTTTTATTGTTGGAACTCGCCGAGCTGAGAATATAAGAACTATTTGCATGATTGTAATGTTTCACGATAGAACGATACTATTCTTGTTCCTTGCAAATTATGTGCTACACGCGATGAAAGGACAAATAAACTGAGATGTTTCTCTTTTCTATAACGCAATTTACCCAGAGATGTTGACGGATTATTGCATAGGCTATGCATATATATGTATATATATATATATATGTATATATATGTATATATATATAACTATGTATAAGTAGATCGGCTTCAGACGTATAAATATATGCTGTCCAGATTTGGTCCTGGAATTGCGGGTAAACTTAGTTCCTATCGATCCGTCTCTCCAATTCCAGATTCTGTCCACCGTCCTTTGTCTGGATGTCATTTATTCTGTCAGTCTTGTGTGTCTGTCTGTCTCTGTGGTTGTCTGTCTCTCTCTGTCAGTGTGTCTGTCTGTGTTCCATGTGTCCAATCCACAGCTCGTGTCAAACTGATTAAGCATCTTCATCAATCAGTGTTTAGCAGGGCTGCTGCTGCTGGTGTTGTTCCTCGTCGTGTACTACTATAGTTAGTCGTCTGCATAATATTCATTCCAGTGCCATGGCTCGTCTTTTGCTCATCTGGATGGCCTATGTAATTTACTGCTGCTGGTACTTGGGGGACCCGATAGCGCATTGGATAACACACTGGCATAGAGAGCGATAGGTACCGAGTTCGAGGCCCGTAGGGCGGACATGATTTGTAGGCTGCTATTAGGGCCGTTGTATTGCAGGCTGTCTGTTCTGTTAGTAGCTAAGATTTCAATTGCATAACATGTAAATGTACAGAGCAGTGCGTTTGTCAGGCGCTTCAATAAAGGAAAGATTATTACTTCTTGCAACTCAGCCACTGCCCGTGCTCTGGCAGTGACAGTCAAAAGTCAAGAGAAAAGAGGAGGCTTACAATGATAAAGAGATAGCCCTAAGAAACTTTCAATAGGATATTCATTTAGATATCATGTGTAATTGGCAATTCGTGTTGAAACCATGCAACCAATAAGACAACGTCTGCCTTTGCTAAATAGCTATTTTTATATATTAGCTTTATCTCCATCTGTTGACAATGAGTCAATCACCTGTAAAGAGTAAAGTGAGTAAAAAACATTAGTATATGCCTTAGTTTAAGCAGCATGCAGTCTGTACACAACGTCAACGGTAACATTAGCAGCCTATCGTCAACGGCAAGAATTGCATATAATTATTATGGAAGGCCGCCAGCAAGAGCAGGAGTAGAAATATAATTTATAACCGCTAGATTAAACAAAGAACCATTAGTCATTTAATTGTGTAATTCATTCCTTCATTTATCCTCTGTTCATTCAGACATTGTTTCAGAGAAATTATATAGTTTCTTCAAGTTAAATACTCGCAGTTCAACCCGGCGAAAGAGAACAGATTCCAAGTGTCTTTAAAACTTACGTGTAGCTTCACTGGCTATAGGTGCATGTACACAGATGCAGTGGGAACCATTGAAGGTAGGTGGGCCCAATCATAGAAAACGCATAATGTTGCATTACTAAAGTACGTGTAAAAGAAGGAACCAGTTCAGTTTGGGTCAAGTACATTCAACAACAGTACTGGTATCGTCAGATCTAAGTTGAAATGTAAATTCGATTCTGTGTGAAATCCAAATTCAGTAGCTACATAGTTCACATAATGCAACGTATAGTCAGATTTGGATATGTCACAAATTATCCTCGCATGAAAGGATAAGCGTTGCATATTACAAACAGCTGATTTGTTGCTCATAGTGCTGGATTGTGAATAAACCATGGAATAAAAAGATTTTCCAAATTTGTTACACTATAGCACTTGGACAAAGTGGTGACGAAAATGTTACAACCAGAGTTGCAATCGAATCCGACCTTGCTTAGTTTCATCGTGTAACTCTTATCCACGTTGCCAAGCTGCCGTAAGAGTACACCAGACTGTGTCCTGAGGCTTTGGATGTCGTTTTCGATCATGGAGATTAGCACCGAGAGTCAAAGTGACAACGTGTGGAATATTTAATCTGCACAGAATTTAATTCTTTTTGTGAATTAGGTGTGAAATGGACGGAGGCTTTTGATCGTCGATCGGCCACATTATTTTGGCGTAGAAATACGCCTTTAGGCGACGACAGGAAGATGGGTTTTGGTTGTGTGAGTCGTCATGACTTGTTTTGAGGACAAACGATCGTGTACAGACGATATAAAGAAGAAGCGAAGATAAGAGTCTGAAGAAAAGGAAGATTGCAAGGAAAGGTAATAAATGTCAGAGGACTTAGAATGGAGAGGAGAAGGAGAATGAATTGAATAAGAAGAACATGGAAAGGATACAGAGGAAGGAAATGAGGGAAGGAAAAAAGGCAGCAGAGGCAGCTACAACGTACGAACTGCCAATGCGTTCGTTCTAAAGGATTGTTGCATTATTCAATTCAATTCAATTCAAATTATTTTATTGCAACCAAATTATTACAGTAAATTCAGAGAATGTGAAGAAACAAAATAATACTGGCTACAAAGGGAGGCCCAAAATGGATGGAGATCCCGCTAAGGAGGGTCACCTTAGAGACATAAGTTTGAGCAAAACTGCCTTGAGGACGAAAGCCAGACAGGAAAAGGGCATAACGAGTAGAGTTTTTCGGATTGATGGTGGGTACGACGGCATTCAGCATATGTATGTATGAGCACTTGTTATAGCGCCCCTTCAAGATTTCTACTCAGAGGCGCTCCCGACTACAGCGCGGACACTGAATCGGAGTTTCACGCCGAAGCGCATGAGCAATTGCGAGTGAAGGACTTGCCCAGGGTCCCTACGAGGCGGCTTCATGTGGATTCGAACCCGCAACCCTCCGGCTGCAAGGCACGAACATACCCGTAAACCACCGCGTCCCCACAATATGCAGCAGACATCACTACGATATCCCTTTCAATGGAGTTTTGGTAGAAGTTAACATGTCCAAAGTGATTCGCAGTTGTTCGCAACTGCATGCTGTTATTTGCTTTGTATAAATTCCGATTGGTAAAATAATAAATTTGTCCATTCACTCATTCATTGGGAACACTTGCACTTCACTCCTTCAAAATGTCTACTGTACAAGGTGCTCTGCCCACCGCGGCGAAGAGAACGACTCAAACGTTGAGGAAAGATTATGGCATCATTGGTCAGAAAGGCACGCAGGTCGAGATGGATACTATTCTAATGTGGGTGCCTCAAACACTGAAGAAGTAGGCCGTGTGATGTTGCATTGTCGAAAATTGTGCGGTTGAAAGAACTTGCTGGAAAACTCTGCAACTATACTGACGTTGTTGCCGTAGACTAATCTCCGCCACTGTTATAACTTTGACAGTGCCAGTCTCAAGCCTGGATGAAGGAGGGAGGCGACGCTAATGATCTTTGTTATCACACAGTGTCGTTAAACTGAAACTACAGGCCTACTACTGCTGTTACAGTAGGCTATTTCACATAGGTTCTGAAGTCAGCACAAAAACGGCGAGGACCGGACTATAATTTGCGCTTCTGAATAGTTATTCTGAGAGAGGCGCTATATAAATCTTTAAATACAATACAATACAATAATAATATGCGCGAAGATTCAGAAAACAACATAGTCGCTACTGTCACTGTTTACAAGGCAATAAACAGTACAAGCGCGACACAGTGTGCGGACAAAGCTGCCGGTTGCTGTCATCTAGCGAATGCATTTGAATCATCGTTGCCATCTGGCGAATAATTTTGAAACTCAGTACCAACGTAGTCCTCGTTCTTTTCGGTAGGTCTAATACAAAGTAAGGTCTAATGCAATCGCCTATGTTTTATGGCACGATTTTTAAAATGTACAACTCATAAGGCATTACGCCCATATTTTAGTGGTCTGCTTCATAGGCCCTATATACAGCAATATTATCTACTTACAAACATGTAAAGGAGCCTATGCATATATACAAATAAACATCATACATGCATACATGCATACATACATAAGTACGTGTGTACGTACGAAAATACATTATACAGTAGACGTGAAAACATGCATACGTACATACATGTACATGATTGTACTTGCAAACGTACGTAAATGTATACATAACTAATTAATATATGCATACACACATACACACTGAATGCATTAAAATATAAAAACATAAACTGTATCTTCAATTCATACAGGAATACATACATGCATAACATGCATAAGTTGTTTTATGCTTCATTAAATAATAATTGTAACTGTCATTTTATTGAAATTTTATAAAGCGCCACTCAGCGATTCAGAGGCGCACCCTTCCCAAGCCAATCCTATCACGAACAAAATACATACATACATGCAGACATACAAACGTGCGCACGACCACATACACATATTTGCATACATACTTCCACCCATTATACATGCACAGGTCTTTACATATACATGAATGCATACACGTTACTCGATACTTACATACATACATGCATACTTACATGCATACATTCATACATACATCCATGAATAGATATTTATGCATACATAGGTGTTCACTGCGAGAGGCGCTATATAAATTGATAGATATAATACAATACAATACATAGGCCTATATGCATCCATAAAGACATGCATACATGCATACACTCATGCATTACATGCATAAATACGTACACATATACATAGATTCAAACACACATACATACATACATACAAACATACATACATACATACATACATACATAGATACATACAAACATACATACAAACATACATACATAAATACATACATAGATACATACAAACATACATACAAACATACATACATACATACATACATACATACATACATACATACATACATACATACATACATACATACATACATACATACATACATACAAGGCAATGAACAGTACCAGCGTGACACAGCGTGACACAGCGACCCGGTCGGGTCGGATTATCAGAGATTAATTTCTCGGATCTTTACTGCGGGTGGCTCGGTCGCATTATAAACGTGGAGTACAATACATACACACAATACAACACATCACAATACAACTGAGGCGCGGTGGTGTAGGGGTATGTTCGGTGCCTTGCAGCTGGAGGGTTGCGGGTTCGAATCCACCTCAAAGTCGCCGCGTAGGGACCCTGGGCAAGTCCTTCACTCGCAATTGCTCATGCGCTTCGGCGTGAAACTCCGATTCAGCGTTCGCGCAGTAGTCGGGAGCGCCTCTGAATGGGAAATCTGGTTGGGGCGCTATAACAAGTGTTCAAATACAATACAATACAATACAATACATGCATGCATACATACATACATAGATATATACATACATACATACATACATACATACATACATACATACATACATGCATGCATGTATACATACATGCATAAATAATATTATTTGTAGGCGTATACCAATCCGTTTTTCCCCAACCGTCTATAAGTTGCTGCGAAATGAATGTATTTGCAGAGAATGTTAAAGCATCGACAAATGACTTTCACGTGATACCTGAGAAAGTACATAGATCTTGGAAATTGATATAGCGCCCATTAAATCGTCTTTTCACTCGAGATCTATTCATCGCAGTTTCTCTCTCTCTCTCTCTCTCTCTCTCTCTCTCTCTCTCTCTCTCTCTCTCTCTCTCTCTCTCTCACTCTCTCTCTCTCTCTCGCTCGCTGCTGCTTGTCTGCCAAAAGCGCTTCGCTCCCTCTCTCACTCTCGCCCGTCCTCTCTCTCTCTCTCCCTCCAGCTCTGCCAAAACGCCTCTCTCCCTCTCTCTCTCTCTCCCTCCCTCTCCTCTCCCTCCAGCTCTCTCTCTCCTCCAGCTCTGCCTCTCTCTCTCTCTCTCTCTCTCTCTCTCTCTCTCTCTCTCTCTCTCTCTCTCTGCACTGGTTGCATTCATTTTTCTGTCGTCTTTTTTCTAAATTTTTGCCATCAGGTTTCTGTGGCACCACCTGCAGCTGGAACAAGACACCACAGCTATATTGATTCGCTCTCTGTCTCTCTCTTTCCCTCTGTCCCTCTGTCTCTGTCTCTGTTTCTGTCTTTGTCTCTGTCTCTGTCTATCTCTCTTTCTCTGTCTCTCTGTCTCTGTCTCTGTCTCTGTCTCTCTCTCTGTCTGTCTCTGTGTCTCTCTGTGTCTGTCTGTCTCTCTCTCCCTCTCTCTACAGCATTGTCTATTGTTAACAGCTATTACTTCTAGGTAATATTGTACGCAGTCTGTGTTTACCAAACTTCTATCCGTCAATATTATTCATTACTCTTGTTACAAACATACGTCAACCTTCGATTGCGCTCCGTTCAAGTTCCTGCACGTGCTTACAGTCATATCCATTAAAACGGGCATACATACATACATACAAACATACATACATACATACAAACATACATACATACATACATACATACAGCGCTGGTGAAGGGTCTCACTGATTAATTCATTGTAAAATAAGCAAGGTCGAGACCATAATTATACTGAACAGCACCACGTATAGATATACATTTATTTTACGATTATCAGAGCTCAGCCTCAGGTCATTAGGCCTGTTCAGTGATTTCACGACCGCTACATGTTTGAATGTATGATTGGGTAAAACCGTAGTCTACGTTGATAGATTATTTTATATCGTCAATTTAAAATGGAGACTGGATTATGAAAATAATTGTTTGTCTAAATCGAAGTTGGATCGATTAAACCAATTCTTTGCTTAACCCTCAGGCTACCAAGCTTTTTTTGTGACGTCGACTACCAAGGGGGGGGGGTTGAGAGGACCCCCCTGGATTTCGTGTTTGGTTTCACATATCATAATACAGCGTTGGATTCAGCATTCATTTCTGCACAAAATGGTATATTTAGTTGTACATTATGTGAATGCACATTGAAATTACATAATTTTTACCAAAGGCACCGATAATTGGCGATATCTTATATTATTGCGTACATCCAGCACTTGTTATATAAACAAATATAATATTATGTGTGTTTTGAACTAATCTATGTATCCAAGATACATACATACATCCCTGCACATGTTTATAGACATACAAATATACATCCATACATTAACATGTACATGCATTCATGCATGTACACACATACATACAAATTCATACATGGATGCATACATGCGTACATACATCCCTGCATACATAAGTACAAATATACATACATACATGCATATATATATATACATACATACATACATACATACATACATACATACATACATACATACATACATACATACATACATACATAGGCCTACATACGTATATACATGCAAACATACAAACATAGATACATACATACAGCGCTGCTATCCATACATAGATCCATCCCTGCATACATACGTACATACTTACATGCTACATATATATACATACATGCATACATACATACATACATACATACATGCATACATACATACATACATGCATACATAGATACATACATACATGCATACATACTTATCACAGGCGTCACAAGAACTTTCGTTTACGTAGAAATATCAGTTTTTCACTCAGATAACGCGTATTTTTATTTATTTTGATCACTTCCGGTTTTCAAAAGACAAAGATCTAAGTATGCAAATGTAGCCCTACATTCCCTCTAAAGAATGGTATATTTGTTTCTCTTCCAGGAAGAAAAATGAGTACGCTATAGACAAAAAACTAATGTGGGGTCGTATCAACCCCCCTGGTACCTCGGGTATATCGGGTGTAACTTTTGAACGGCGTGAGATATCACCATGATGTTTACCTCAAAATGTGCGCAAATGATCCTGCTACAGCTACCTAAAATATCAAAATTATATTCCACATGGAACAAGTTTTCGAAGCAAAAAACCAGGGGGGTCGTCTCAACCCCCTTGGTAGCCCGAGGGTTAAATCGAAGCTGGATTGCTAGAAATAATTGTCTCCGTGAATAGGAGCTGGATTGATGAGGTTTTTTGCTTAAATAAAGTTGGATTGACGAAAAGAAATTTCTGCCTAAATGGAAGTTGGACTGATGAAAGATTCTTGGTTAAATGGAAGTTGGATTGATGACAATAATTTTTTCTTAAACAGAAGTTCGATTGATTAGATAATTTTATGCTGTAATTGAAGCTGGATTGATGACAGTAATCATGGACTTTGGTAGACTGCTTACTCACCAACGTCAAGTTCGGCATTGAAGAAATTAAAATAATTTAGCAGCGCCAACTACGGGATACCCGCATGTGCATGGTTTGCCTCCAGCTATACAATTTCAGCTGGTCGCGTCAGGGTCATGGGAGTTATTCAACAGATCGAATAAATTAATGTTTGAGTTAGACGCATCAAGCAGCATATAATTATAACATTGATGCAAGTCGTAAACAACTGAGGTTAGTTTCGCGAAGTAATCGGCGACACAGTACACTTAAGTAGCCTATTTCAATTTTAGAGTTTACAACAAACTTGTAGACTTTCATTGACATACTAAATAAAACGTGAACAATCGTTTAGTTCTAATTGTTGCACTAGCGATCTTATGGAACAGATGTTGATGTTCTAAATGTAAAGAAGATATTAAAAATTTTACACAGCAGGAGGTTGCAAATTATTATGGAGTGTTGGCTAAAAGTAGCTCTATTATCGATATCCTCTGTTGGATCTGTCTAGAGTTCGCCGCTCGTCGGCTCCCGGAAGCCTTGACGTGGTGCCCTGGAAAGCCACCGCGTTGAAGCGTTGGAGCATGACCGATAGGCCTTGGAAGAGGATGCTTGTTTCGCGAGTGTCACCGGTAGTCTTCGACAGTCGGCTTCCGGCTTATTATTATTATTATTATTATTATTATTATTATTATTATTATTATTATTATTATTATTATTATTATTATTATTATTATTATTATTATTGTTATTATGAGACAAATTTATTTCTTCATAAAACCAACAAACTTATTACAGACTGATTAAAAATGACTGTTTCAATAATTTTATAAGCCGTCATTCAGTCCTGGGCTACTGTTGTTGCAGTCCGCGGTGGCTAAAACAGACAGTGAGTTTCCAATCTGTAGGGCGACCGATAGGCGTTGCAGCAGGTGGCTGGTCTCACGCTGGTCTCCGGTCGCTGCAAAGATCCTGCCTCCCAGTTCCTGAACAAACGACAGTGAATCTGCATGCCAACTTCCTGAAGTTTCGACTGCAACAGGTAAGAAATGATGGGACTGTGAGATCGCGGCATATTTGGATTCCTTTTTGCGAGCTGCTTTTTCCGCTGCCGCACCTGCGTTTAGCGATGTTAAATGCTCGTAAGATGCAGCAAAAGTGTCTGGCACCGTAACATCCCACGCCAAGCAACGCCCTCTGTGCCAAGGTATGATGGTGACTCCGTCAGGTCTTTTGCCGTCAGATCTGGAGAGGCCATTGGGCTCTTTGATGGCCGGTATTTTGGCTCTGGTGAAGGCCCGCCAAATCACGTCGTTGATCATTCCATGCCGTTGATGTCTTCCCGCTCCTTTGATGCAGGAGAATCCATGATGGCCGTTGGATTCTACTATGACACCACATTTGCAAGTGTGTTTTTCGCACAATGCAGTGCCCAGCCGGATACCAGATGCGATCCTTAGCACCTCTCCTGACATCCGCAATCCTGCTGTTGATATGGGAAGAGCATGAAGCCAGTCTCCAGAGTGTGGCGATTGCACTGCCAACAACCTAGCTTTAACAGTTGAATCACTAGCTCTGTCTGATAGGCCTTGAAGTGCATGTGAGATCAGTTTGCTGTCCCATTCTCTTTGTATATGAGCCTTCTGCTCGACGGGAGGAGGTGCGTTCGATCTTGATGACCACGACCCAGAAGCCTCCTCTACCAATGGATCTGTGGGCATTACAGCGACTTCGTGTAGCAGTCGGTCTTGAAGGATTCGCGTGCCAGCGGCTGATGCCAAAAAAGCGGAAGTTGCCAGCATAACGGCACTACGAATACCCAGACCACCGTTTCTCACAAATAAAGATGCCTGGATCCATTGGTCGTCGCTCATGTGGATATTGAGAAGGCTACACAGACCAGTTCTCAAGACTTCGTCGAAATCGTGTAGAAGTCCTTCGTTTAGGAAGCAGGCTGACGTTCTTAACGTGTATAGCAGCTTCGGTATACTTAAGCTGCTCCTCAGCAGGGTGAACGAGTCGTGTGGGTGAAGCATCTCAAGCCTTGTTATGACTACCTCCAGATCTTTGATCTTTTTCTGGATGGATGTATCGACAGCCTTGCCTGGCAGGAGCGGTGCTCCCAGCAATGTCAGATCTTCAACAGCGACATTTTCAAACTCGGCGAAGGTCTGAATATTTTTTGCTTTGCCGAAACTTCTAGCAGAAGCTTCGCATTTTGCTCGATTCAGCTGTAGACCATACGTGGGCGCCTGTTCCTCTATCAAGCGGATATTGTTATTGCTATTGTTATTGTTATTGTTATTGTTATTGTTATTATTATTATTATTATTATAATTATTATTATTATTATTATTATTATTATTATTATTATTATTATTATTATTATTATTATTATTATTATTATTATTATTATTATTATTATTATTATTATTATTATTATTATTATTATCATCATTATTAATTAGTAACTGTATCATTTACAAGGAATCAACTGATGAAGCAAAAAACCCGAGCGGTACAGTAACTGAGATAATTCATTATCTAGCAGATCGAACCGCAGAAAACCTATGATGGATAATAATCCATTTTGAAAATTTTTAAGTAAAGAATGATATAATAGATGCCACTGAGCTGAAAGAACAGATACAAGGCGTGAGTTCAGAAATCTACGTCCAGCAAATGAAAAAAGCTCAGTCACAACAAAATAGTTCTGGTATTTGGCATGAACCAAGAAATGCAATCAACGACCTTGTGAAACATTGATAAGTTTCAGAAATAAGAAATGATTCTAAGAGCGAAAGAGGCAGTCACAGAGAAGTAAAAGAGGCATAGATGAATGAGAGAGAGAGAGAGACAGACAGACAGAGACAGAGAAAGGGACAAAGACAAAGAGAAATAGACCGACAGTGATAGAAGGAGACAGACAGAGAGAGCGACAGAAACGGAGACAGACAGAGACAGCCAGAGACAGACAGACAAACAAAGAAAAAGACAGAGACAGAGTAAGAGCCAGAGTCAGAGATAGAGACAGCACAGACTGTCTGTCAGATAGTCAGAGAGACAGAGAGTTAGAGAGAGACAGAGACAGACAGAGTCAGAGAAACAGACAGAGACAGAGAGACAGAGACAAAGAGACAGAGACAGAGAGAGAAAGAGAAAGACAGAGACAAATCCAGGTACAGAGAAGCAGAGACAGGTAGAGACAGAGAGTGAGAGACAGAGATAGAGACAGACAGTGATAGAGTAACAGGAACAGAGACATAGAGAGAAAGGGAGAGACAGAGACAGAGACAAATACAGACAGAGAGAGCTCGAACAGAGACTATCGATCGTTCTACCTGTGCGGCTGTCTCAGGCCGGTGAATTCCTTTGAGAAAAATATTTCAATGACCCAAGACACAAACACTCACCCACCACACACACCCCGTTCTCTGTGGTCTCCCTGTTCTCAACGGATTCAACGACAATCACGGATATCTGACACATAGCACATCTAGATAAACTCGCGTTTGAGAGAAATTTATGTGAACGTGACAGAGGTAGAATTATATTTAATTGCCATTGATATGGAATGACATTTTGAACACATTTATTCATTTTATTGTAGGTGTAATTTCATATAATTACGACAATGGCATATTCATTGCATGAGTTTTAATACCATACCGGAATACAAGACCATACTGTACTCGTACTGGGATAGTGCTAAGGGCGTTACTGGGTTAATTCTTGAATAACCCTGAGAACAGGATTTATTGACCTATGCATAGTAGAAGTGCTCTCATCTCGTGCACTGACGCCTTTTGTATTGGTTCCGAAATAGTTCACCTCACGGACGGTGAGACTACAATTCGCGTCATTTGTGAGTGCACGGACGTCAATGGCTGGAGTGGTTATCACAACACACATAGTCCTACAGACTGTCCTACTCGAGTGCAGTGTCGCAACTGTTGATAGAAGAGAATCAATCAAGCGACGGCGGCCACTGTGTAGAAGTAGCTGCATCGAGGAGACAAAGGCTTCAACAAGCGAACAATGAATGAATGGCAGCCTCGCTGCTATAATGGGCGTCGTGGCATTGATATTCCATAATGGCCTTCATGCAGACGCTGCTCTCGTATCAACCGTATGAACAATGAATGATGCAGCATTCTAGGTGTCTTTAATGCCTTTATAAATACACGTACGATTTCGGTGAGTTGGTTTCTAGGGAAAGTGGTGCTCAGCGATTTCTGAGCACGTTTTCGAGCAGAGTTGGCTTTCGAAGATCGTTCTACTATGGACATTTTTGGAATATGTTCAACAGTGTTGAATCTTGAAGTGCTTAGGAGCATCGTCTTATGCATGCTTTCCAAGGCGTTGGATTTTAGAAGAAAGTGACTAAGGCCAGCGATAAGTGATCACAATTTATTTCGCCGGTTTTCAAGAAAGTGGACAGGCACGGAGATATTCTGGAAACGTTTACATCTATAGCATATGCGAATATAAGATTCTGAGGGACTCTCTTACAATTGCATCTATCTGAAAAGTTTCTGTTGAAATGGGAGCAACCTTTTCCGTCTCCATGGGTGGCAACACAGCACGTGAGTTGATACTCTTCGTTATGAATGGATACGACAACAACACGATATGACACAACGGAGACAATACCAAACAATATAAAGCGATGAAAACCATACAATACAGCACATGGTTTGATACATGTAGGACTAGCTGTGCAAATATCACATTCACAATATAAGACACAACACATTGACATGAGACGATCTTGAAGGCCTACAATTTCGTTTAACATTTGTTCACCTGCATTTCAGATTGAGTAAATTTCAGTTCTGGTCTGATTGAAAATTTGTTCATTCCCACTGAAACTTTGGACAGCAAAAGACAAAGAGTTTAATTTTACTTTCAGAAACCAATAATCCAATCTCTTCGATATCGAATCAATCCAAAAGACTATTTAGCACATCATAGGCTAGTTTAAGTTTAAGTGAGCACAACAGTAGCCTACTGCCTCCATTCTGACCTCGTCATAAGAATCGAATCTAATATATGAATAATATATTATATTTAAGATTGTATGTATGTATGTATAAGAACGTAGGGCCTACCTTTATATGCGCATGTAGGCCTATAGATACGTAGAAGTATTTCTTTGGCACGTTACTAGAATCTTTCAAAGTATATAGTTGACCTGAAAATGCATGTTTTGCTCAAGCTCATGTACGGAAACGAGCCTCCTGTATTATCTCTGCGGGCAGCGTAACGCCCGGTTGTTCAGAACTGGAAAACTGATATTGTCAGCAGAGGGAAACGTTCGCTAACGGTGTCAGGAAGATAGCGTAGATAGTGTTTCCTGCATTATATTCAGACATGTGGGCATTTCGACTAGTTGGCGGTCTGCCTCTCTGATTCAGGTGGCAGTGATGAAGATTACTTATCCTGAATGCAAAAGCAGAATAGGATAGAATAGAATAGCATAGTATAGAATACAATAATTAAACAGAGCAAATAGAATGTTATGAAATAGAATGGAATGAAATATAATAAAATGAAATAGAATAGAATTAAGAGAATAGAATAGATCGAAATAGAATAGAAATAAACAGAAGAGAATAGAATGATTTGAATTGATGAGTAGATAACGAATAGATAAAACACGAGTTTACTCGAATGCTGTTTAACTGTACAGTATCTATTGGTCAGTTTTTACATTTCTATGTAATGCTTATTCTTTGGCGACGGATATCGTGCTCAACTGTGCAATGTTTGCGTGTGAAAGAATCAATCATTCAATCAATCAATCATAAAATTTGTATAGCGCCTCTTCAAGGGCTCTACTCAGAGGCGCTCCCAAGCCAGGCCTGATCATACAGAAAAGTCTTCAATTGGGCGTAGAAGGAAGCCGAGTGAATGCGAGGAGATAACCGAAGGAAAGAAGGCAAGACATTCCACGCTGTCGGACCAACAACAGAGAATGCTCGGCGCTGCATAGTAGCAGTGCGGGCATGTGGAACCAAGAAGTCACCCCGAGAAGAGGAACGGAGGGCTGAGCGACCCTTAAGAGAAGAAGAGAGAGTGAAGATGGTGCACAAGTAGCGAGGAGCTGAACCCAAGACGCTTTGCCAGACGAGACAGCAGAGCCGATATAGTGTGTGAAAGAATGTGTTCTCGTTTACGGACGATCAATTATTCTGATGTGTTCTGTTGATGATTTGTCGGTGGATGAATCCCATAACAATCAATCTTCAACTTAGACTTATCATGTTCCGCCTTTCATCAAGGAATTAATTCCCAGACGATTTTTTCTCCAAGAATTCTCAGGACGATTCTTGCAATCCGCCTTTTTCATGTCGGCTTTGTTTGTCTGTATACATGTATCTGCATGTCGAAATTGCTTTCAATCTACTAACTGTTTTTGACTGATCACCGTAAACCATGCTTTCGTAATTCCTTCATTTGCTCACGCACTCGTTCGTTCACTCAATCACTTACTCGCTTACTCACAGCTACATGACGTTGACCAGATGGCCATAGACGCGGATGATGATCGCCGATTACAAGCAGTTCCATGGAACGCAAACCACGTGCTTCGAGGACAGTCTGTCTCGGTTGTGCGACGTCTTACGACCAAGGCCACACGACTTTGAGCTACCAACCAAGGACGAATATAATTTCATCCCTCGCGTGCTATATAGACGGTCTATAGAGCACGTTCCCCACCAAATTAGACAGCAAGACCATCAGGAATCTTATTCTAATAGATAGGACGTAGAAGATAATTGGTCTATTAGACATGTATGTTTTGTTTCTGCCTTCGGGCGTAATAAAGTACTGATTAGACATTATTATTTGCTTTTCATGTATACTAAGTTGCGGTTTGTCAGATTAATGTTTCAGTAAAGGAGTTCGTAATTATATATACATACATATACAATTATACATATATAACACTAAAAAACTGACTAACTAACACAGTCAGTCAGTCAGTCAGTCAGTCAGTCAGTCACTCACTCACTCACTCACTCACTCACCTCACTCACTCACTCACTCACTCACTCACTCACTCACTCACTCACTCACCACTCACCACCTCACTCACTCACCACTCACCTCACTCACTCACCACCACTCACTCACTCACTCACTCACTCACTCACTCACTCACTCACTCACTCACTCATTAACATACATATATACATACATACATACATACATACATACATACATACATACATTATTATATATATTCAAACATGCATGCATACATACATACATGCATACCTATTACAATTACATACATACATACATAAATACATACATACATACAATCATACATACATACATGCATACATACATATTATATATATATTCAAACATGCATGCATACATACATACATGCATACTTATTACATACATACAGATAGACATATATACATACATACATACATACATACATATATATATTCAAACATGCATACAAACATACTTACATACATACATGCATACACTCATACAAACATACATATACGCTTACAAACATACATACTATGTCGATTAGCAGCGTGTGGTGGCTGTGAATTACATTACCTGACCTTACAAACCTTAATTAGTTGAGACGGTCAAAGTATCTTCGTTACGTAATATATAGATTGTTCATCGTGGCTTTCGATGTCATGACAGATGGCGCTGCATTGCATCTAATTGCATTCCTTGGCATTCAGGTCGTCGCCTGGTCACGCGTAATGATACGGACGGACTATTTAGCTGTCATTCGCCGGATGACGTTGACCATTAGCAGATCACGTAGTCCGACGACGACGACGATGGATGCAGTCATCGACCGTGTAAGAACTATGAACAAGATGTATTATGGCGTCTTTTAACGGCACTCTGATGATTTATGGCGCTTTGTGCTAGAGTCGGATTATTCTTACAGTTCCATTTTAGTAAATTTTCTCACTGTTCTATCATTTTCTATCGCACATCGCGAAAGGAAGAGTATTAGTGGCAGAGGCTCGAATTATTGCCATTGATGAATGCAGGAGTTTCAAGAAGTCTGGGAAGAACATGGTCCTATAGTGGGGTCACTTTTAAAGGACTTCTTCAGACTCGGGAGTCGGACATTGAACGACCGTTTAATGTCGTTAATGCTTCTGATGATAATTTGAAACATTCATTTCGCATTTGAAGGCAATGAACGGTTATTTAAGTGCAAATATGCATGCATGCATAATGCGTGCATAGGCCTACTTTTGTACCTAAATAACCGTTTATTGTTTATTTATTTATTTATAAATCAATTAATTGAGCACCAGTAATTACAACGGATATTACAGCCAGTGAAGAAAGTATTAGTAGGCCTAGGCATTCAAAGGTGAGGGATAATAAGTCTTGCTAAGAAAGTCACCAAGTTTCTTATAAGAGAATTCATGGGTTCCGCAACATCTCGTCTACAGACTTATAAAATTATATATAATAATTATATATATATGTATGTATGTCTGTGTGTGTGTGTGTGTGTGTGTGTGTGTGTGTGTGTGCGTGTGCATGTGTGTGTTTGTGTCTGTATTCATGCGCGTAGAGAGACAGTCACCAATATTCATTGTCATTGGATGTGAGAAAATGGTGAATTACTTGGGCGACATTGCAACATTAATCCAGCGCCGATACTCAAGATGTCGCTGTCTTTAATGAGAAACACAAGAGCATGCAAAGGAACGGTCGCACCCAGTGGAGCGACCTGCAAACCCAGACTGTTTCACTTTGGAATGGCATATGAATGTCACCATAAGGTTATTTTGACGGAATTACCGTTAGACCGAAGGGCGCGTTCTTTATTGCAATGACGTTTCTCCGTCTTTCTAGATCTTTAACTTGGCATAGGTTATAGGCTTAGCTCCACGAACTTGAAACGACACGGTTGCAATTTGAAGCAATGCAAAACAATGGTAAAACTATCAACATTGTAACTATCTTTAAGTCTTTGCATTTGTTTCCAGGTTCAAATTGAGGCACCGAGTTTATGATAAATTGAATTAATTCCGACTATAACACTTAAAAACAGTCTTCATTCCTCAGTTCATCTATTTGTCTTTCTCTGGTAATATATCGCAGACTAGGACTGTTCTTGGTGAACGACCTGTTTCGGTTTCTCGACCTAGATTCTGGAGTGCTCTCACTATATCTGTTCGTTTTGCTTAGTCACTAATGTCATTTCGTTCTTACCTTTTGAAATTGATTGTCCTCCATAGTTTACCTTTCTTCCTCAGCTAACTCACCTTCATGGATGATAACCTGATTAAGGCTTGCTTTTGGCGCAAGATCTGTTGAGGCCTTGTACATTACACACCGGCACAAAAGAAATTGCAAATTTACAATGGAAAAAAATAGTTATCCTATAACTTGAATAAATGTTTGTGATTGCCTGTTTATGTCCGCAGCAAGTTTTAGTCGCTATTCTGTTTGAGAACACACAGACAGACAAACAACGGACCGAGCAGAACAATGCAGCTTTTGATTAGGCGGCGTCTTTTGATCTTTTCCTCCTCTTGGGAAGTAAATCGTCATCGAATGGAAACGAATTTGATAAGCTTTGATTTGTGACATTTAGACTTCGAGTTCCGCCACTAATGAAACTCTGCGACTGATTAATAGACTTTTGGCATTGCGTGAAGAAACATCAACGCTCAAAGTCAAATAGTTCACACACACACAAACACACACAAACACACACTTAATCTACATTATTATTATAATAATCTATCAGCATAATGTGGTTTATAGTAATAACACCGATTGAAATAACTTGCTTGCTCATTTAAGTATGTCAGTAGGCCTATATACTAAAGCGAATTAATTTGTGGCGCCATAGTCACGAAATGTGAGTACAAAAGCAGAGGGGAAGATTTTTATTTGACGGAGCGTTGATGAATACATTTTTCTCAAAACGATTCACTCCTGCCCACTCGTCCTTCACTAAGTAGTTCAAATACTCATTCACTGATGATGTTTTTCATAGATTTCTCTCCGAATCATTGGACAATGGTTCTGTCTCCCGTTGAATTTCTTTTGCAGTTGACTTAGGGTCTTTTCAGTCAAGCCCGGTTGAACCACGACTCTAATTTCAATTCCAGGATCAGCATTGGATCCAACAGTTGAACGACAGTGTATCAAAGACCGTTTATGTCGAATGGAAAACATTTTATAGCAGACCGTTTATGTCGAATGGAAAACATTTTATAGCAGAGCACTGGTAAGGAACCGCACTTGATATTAACCGCGTTTTTCTTTGTACACATTTAGACTCTGATCTCGAAGACGCAGAGAGTCACGTGACCAGATACAAACCGGAAGGACTAGACGCCCTCTGTCGAAGTACGAAGTTCACTCGCAAGGAACTCCAGATTCTCTACAGAGGATTCAAACAGGTACTGTCTCAGGCGACCATATTTTGATTTTAAATTAAATCATATCTAGTCTACTCTAGTCCAATCTAATGATACATGTATACAGCACCGTCACTGTGAAATGCACAGAATTTTATTATATCTTAACTGAAATGTATCATACTCTGAGAAGTCCGTTCGATAGGCCTATTGGTTAACTCAGATAAATAGCTGCCTTTATTCGAACCGGTACAGTAGAGAATTATATGAATGGATTTCTATAGAAATCGCATAAAGTCTACCGTTTTTAGGTTTCCATATCCTTATGGGCGTGGAAGTTTTCAATAGTCTATTCGCATTATCCTTTGAGATTCTTTCCTATCGGAGCGACTCTATTAGGTGTAGTTACGTTACCATCAACTCCGATCTTAGCAAGGCCCCGCGCCTCGACGAGGTTCTCTTCGTCCTGCGCTCACACGGACCCCAGCCTCCTGCAATCAATGAGGAAACAAGGATGACTACAGTCGCATCACTAATGTAGCCTATGCATCGCCGGTCTGATGGGTCTATACGCCAGCGCGGTATCGAGAATGGATTGAGCAGCACTGATGAATAGGCAGAAGCGGAGCGGTTTCTTCCACCCTCTGGCCCGAGCGCCGAGCAACTGGCAGGAGAGGCTGGCGCAGACCTATTAAAGGCGGCGGCTTCCGATCCCTTCCACGTCCTTAGAAGATACCCACCTGAGTTACAACATAACAAGCACAATCTTGACACATGGATTCATGCTGCCACCGAAAGGTGACCGAAATTATATAGCACGAACATGTATTAATAACTGTGAAGGTCAGTTGGCGTTGGTCGGCCTGAGAGTCTAAGTAGACCTAGGTCCCGACACCCGATAATAGTAAACAATCTCACGGACCATCTGTTCTTATATGGTGTAATTAAAGTTGCGGCTGTGTCAGCTTGAACATTTTTAATAAAACGAATATTGATCGATTGATTAAATTGACAAGCGGAATTCGATCCGCTGCCAATCTGTCTTAAATGTGAGTCGCTGATTTTGTGATTATAAACGAAAAGTATGTTCAGTGTCACATTTGCACATAGCAGCTGTCTTTTCTGAATGTTTATGATTTTGTTCAATGTGTAGGAATGTCCCACTGGGATTGTAAACGAAGACACGTTCAAGGAAATCTACGCTCAATTCTTTCCACAAGGCGGTAGGAACAACAGTTTTAAATAACATAACACGCATTGCAGATGTAGGCCTATTGAAACACATCCAAGTTATGATAAACAAGTAATCCTTCTAGCTTCTTAAAAGCTATTGTAGTGTCCACCGAGATAATAAATTATATACAAGCTGGATAATCTCCAATTCTGACCTGTGGCGTCTGAGAAGCACATTTTGTGTCAATCAGCAAAACTTGACTTATTATAATCATCTTCAATATTCAGTTTAGCTCGATCGTTCCATTCCGACTTACTGAAAACTCCGAATGAGGGGGGAATAGGCCTAGGCGTTGCTAAATGTAGGGCAGTTACAATTTGGAGCGGAATATTGTAGCAGAAACTACGACTTAGAAACGTTCGATCAAAAATACAAGATACCAGTGCTGTGCTCGAGGATAGTTTACCTGCAAAGTGGTAATGAACAATCTCCGCCGTCTCCTGCCCTTCCCTATATATGAATTTATTACTCAGTCCGCCACTTTGAGGCCGCAGATAACAAAGTAAGCCAGTGGTTAAATTCAGCTGGATCTGAGACCTGATTTATGCTTAAGCAAACCTTACAACGACCTTAAGCACAACTATCTGATAGATGCAACACGTGAAATTTAAGAAAGGTTGAGAACGTTTCTCAAGCTGCGGGCAGTAGGCCTACCAATGATTACCCAAGACGGCAGACTGTCATCTGACTGAAGTTGGTGTTTAAAGCACATACTCTACTTTTATAAAGCTTCATGTACGCTACTTGTATCCGATTATGGCGTCTACACTGAGCATAACCCACGTATACGCTAGTCCACATTGGAATTTCCTCTTCCTCTTTACGGACTTCCTTAAAGGACGACCGTCAAACACAGCTGAACTTTCTATAATGCAAGCAACTAGCGAAGGTAGATCATATAACAGATGTAACATTAACAGATAAAAACTAATACTCAAAATAAAGTATCTATATAACTGATGTTTTTATTTCCGTTTGAGGAATGTAGCTTAAAAGACGCAGTTCGAATAGTTCAAGAAATGTATCTTTTTGAGGATCATCATCATAGTGATTACAACAATGTTCTAAAAATTCTTTTTCAATATCCAACATTTCAGCACATAATCCACATCCATAAGATCTAGAAATAAAATCATCTATATCATCACTAAATGTGAAGGGATTTTCAGAGGGAAGATATTCTTTTGGACTTGAGATTTTACTCGGCCCAGATGAAAGTTCTCGCACACATGCTAATGTTGTCAATTCTTTTCCTTCAACACAGTTGCCGTCTTTAGTAGACAAGTTAACTCTCATCCCTGATGAAATTCCAAAGCATGTTTCCTCATTGCTTCCACAGAATTCACTCTTATTTAAGTTTTGCCTAGCGTGCGTTTTCAAATCCATTTTTAGATTGCTATTCCTCGCATATCCTTTGGAAAACAAATTGCATCTGTTTGGTGTTTCTCCGGTGTGGGTCTTTACAAGACGTTCCAGATGACCTCTCTGAGCAAATGCTTCATGACAAAAATCGCAATTGTATGACGTTTCTTCAGCATGTGTTCTTGTATGGCGTCTGAGATTGCCATTCAGAGCAAATGCTTTGTTACAAATATTGCACTTGAATGGTTTTTCTCCAGTGTGGATTCTCAAGTGTCTTTTAAGATTACTATTCTGTGTAAATGCTTTCTTGCATAAATTGCACTTATATGGCTTCTCTCCAGTGTGGGTCAATGTATGGCATTCCAGATGTTGTTTCGTTGCAAATGCTCTGTGACATTGATTGCAAGTGTACGGCTTCTCCCTAGTGTGGCTTCTAGTATATAAATTCCAAATTGTTTTGAATTGGAAATGTTTTGTGACAAAGATTGCATTTGCATAGATTCTCTTTGGTGTGCCATCTAGTATGGTATTCAAGATTGCGTTTCGTTGCAAATGCTTTGAGACACTGATTACAAGTATACGGTTTCTCTCCAGTGTGGATTCTTGTATGACATTCAAGATATTGTTTCGTTGTAAATGCTTTTTGACATTGATTGCAAGTGTACGGTTTCTCTCCCGTGTGGCTTCTAGTATGGTATTCCAGAGATTCTTTCTTTGCATATGCTTTCTGACATTGACTGCACGTGTACGGCTTTTCACCAGTGTGAATTCTTGTATGACGCTTCAGATAATGTTTTATTGCAAAGGCTTTGTGGCATTGATTGCAAGTGTACAGCTTCTCTCCAGTGTGGCTTCTAGTATGGCATTCCAAATATTTTTTTATTGGAAATGTTTTGTTGCAAATTTTGCATTTTTATAGATTCTCTTTGGTGTGCTTTTTAGTATGGTATTGTAGATAATGTTTAGTTGCAAATGCTTTCTTGCATAAATTGCAAATATATGGCTTCTCTCCAGCATGGCTTCTGTTATGGCATTCCAGAGATTGTTTCCTTGAAAATGCTTTGTCACATAGGTTGCATTTGTATGGCTTCTCTCCAGTGTGGATCCTTGTATGGTATACCAGAGATTGTTTAATTGTAAATGCTTTGTGACAAAGATTGCATTTGTATGGCTTCTCTCCAGTGTGGATTCTTGTATGGTATTTCAGATGATGTTTCTTCGCAAAGGCTTTGTGACAAAGATTGCACTTGTATGGTTTATCTCCAGTGTGGTTCATTGTATCGTATTCCAGACTTCGTTTCGCTGTATATGCTCTTTGACATTGATTGCATTTGTATGGCTTCTCTCTAAAGTGGGTTCTCTTATAGGTTTTCTTTGTCATAGATGTCTGCTTGCACAATCAGATCTTCAACACAATCAAAAGGTTCTTTTACATACTTTTAAGTTGGTTTCATCATTAGGTCAAGACAACCTCTGATGAGTCTCAGTGGAAGAGGTGCTATAAAAATCTGTTATAAGGACAAATTAAAAATAATAATAATTAGAACAAGAATAAAAATTTCACCAGTAAGCAAAATACTCCACAGAAACATAGAAGTGCTACAAGTGTGTAGTGAATTAATCAACCTCTGAGAGTCTTCCGGAAAATTTGTCTATGCTAAGCAACGTAGCCTAATAAAATTCTGAACATTCATATAAGTAATGCTAATAAGTAAGTAAAATGTTACTGTTGCTGGAATAGGAAGGAAAAAGATTATAATTCTATTTAAGCTACAATTATTTTCATCAATCCCACTTATATTTAGCAAGAAATCTTTTCGTCAATCCAACTTGTATTCGACCAACGCTGAAACCAATCATTAATGACGCTAAACTACACGCGTTTTCATCAATCGAGCTTTTTTAGCAAAGAATTTAATCCAACTTCCATTTAGGCAAAGAATTATTTTATCAATCCAACCTCCATTTATGCCGCCACATATAATAAGAGAAATAATAAAAATTAGTACGCTAAATCAAACAGGTCATGTCATGTTGGTTTAACACAACTTCTAATGCAGCAACGAAACTTGACGCAAGACGGGTAGAAATGAAAATGTGTGCACTAATCTAAATAAAGGAATTAAATTAGAATCAAACGAGAAATAGGGCCTACCTGGATACTAATTGGCGGACAAAACACAAAGTAAATGCCCCAAAAGTGCAAAAAACGCAAAAGAACCGTTAAATCGTGGAGAATTTGAACGAAAATCGCGGAAGCACTGTCACGTGGACAAGGCTATTCCAAAGGAAAGTAAATTTTTATTGTAAGTAAGTAAGTAAGTAAGTAAGTAAGTAAGTCAGTAAGTAAGTAAGTAAGTAAGTATATATAAATTTTTGGTTATGGTTATGGTTATAGTTATCCTTTAGAAGCACTAGCAAACGCACAGTACTGAACATGGCAAGATTATTACATTCAAACAAATAAAAGAAATTATATAATAGGCTACAACCAAAGAATTGAATGAGAGGCTTTATTGTAGGCTACATCAGAGGAACATAGAGGAAGAAGAGCTAGGGCTAGACATAGGGGAAAATGAAGGGTTTAACCCTCGGGCTACCAAGGGGGGTGGTTACCACCCCCCTGCGTTTTTATGCATAATTTTTTTCCCATATGGAATATAATTTTTGCATTTCAGGTAGCTGTAGCAGATTCATTGGCGCACATTTTGAGGTAAACATCATGGTGGTAGCCCACGCCATTCAAAAGTTATACCTGATATACCCGAGGCACCAGAGGGTGGTGGATACCACCCCCTTAGTTTTTCGACTATAGCTTATTGACTATTCTTCCTAGAAGAGAAACAATTATACCACTCTTAATTATACCACTCTTTAGAAGGAATGTAGGGCTTCATTTGCATACTTACATGTTTGTCTTTCGAAAACCGGAAGTGATCAAAATAAATAATAATACGCGTAATATGCGTGAAAAATGGCTGAATGGAAGCACTCCCGCCTTAGTTTTCTGTCTGTAGCGTATTCATTTGTCTTCCTGGAAGAGAAACAAAGATACCATTCTTTAGAGGGAATGTAGGGCTTCATTTGCATACCTACATCTTTGTCTTTGAATACCGGAAGTGATCAAAATAAATAATAATACGCGTAATCTGTGTGAAAATGGCTGAATGCAGCTTACAACGTAAACCGATGTATATGTATGGATATATGTATGGATGTACATTTATACTAGGCTATATAAACATGTGTAGGGATGATTGTGTGTATCTTTTATACATAGATTAGTTTCAAAACACACATAATCTTATATTTGTTTATCCAAAAAGTACAAAATGTACGCAATAATATAAAATATTGCTAATGAATGGGTTCCGTTGTTAAAAGTGATGTAATTTCGAGGTACATTCACATAATGTACAACTAAATACACCATTCTGTACAGAAATGAATGGTGAATCCATTGATATATTACAAGTTATGATATGTGAAACCAAACACGAAATCCAGGGGGTGGGTTGGTAACCACCCCCCTTGGTAGCCAGTGTTACAAAAAAGCTTGGTAGTCCTAAGGTTAAGGCATTATCGCCACCCTGTATAGTCTAATTAAGACGCAGAGGAGTTTAAATGTAGGATCGAATTGCGTGGTTTTGTTTTATTTTGGGTAGAACTGAAGAAATGTCTTTCTTTGCTTTGCCTTTAGATTCCAGCGCGTATGCTCATTACGTCTTCAACGCGTTCGACCAGGACCACAATGGCACCATAAGCTTCGAGGTAATTACCAGCTGCAAAAATAAACAGGGCAATACTCCGGAAACTGATTCTTAATGGAATGTAATGTAATGTAACAAGACATTCATATAGCGTCACTTTTTTTATCACAGAAGCGCTCAACTAGTGGCCATCAAACAGCTGAAAAAGTGCGTCTTTAAGAGTCGAGAGAAAACCATGTAACCACATGCAGCATTAGTGGCACGCACAGATGGCGGAAGAGTAGGCCTATTCCAGATCCGTTGCGCCGCAATCGAGAAGTCCCGACGAGCACAATAATAACAATAATAATATTAATAGTCAAAATATTATACACGTGCCCGCTTGGTCTGGCTATTATATGCAGCAGCGAATGCTTGCGATGTCTTGCGAATTAATTTTGTAGGTTGATCAGTAGGCTAAATGCGATACGCTGGGCTGAACACTGCAATTTTGCCACCTAAGTAAACTACCTCTAGAAAGCGCTCTCAACCATCGAATCTAGACATTCTGAACAGGACGATGTGTCTATCTAGCTGGGCTACAAGTACTTGTAGCCCAGCTAGATAGACACATCGTGGAATTGATTCGCGAAGTCTACCCAACAATTTGAGAATGTGTTTATGTAATTATCCAAATAACTGACTCATTGACTGGCTAGCTGAGCTCGTTGGATGGATGATTGACTGACTGACTGACTACTTGTAAGATTGACTGACTGACCGATAAACTGACTGACCATATGTTTGCCTAAGCCATCTATATGAGCTCATTGTTAAGACACACTGACCGACTGATTGACTCACTCACTAAATGAATGAATGAATAAATGAATGCCTAATTGATGGTATTGTCTTACCGAGTAAATAACTGACTGACTTTCTAACTGGCCGACTAATTAACTAACTGACTGACTGACTACTGACTGACTTACTGAATGAATGAAAGAACGAATGAATGAATGTTCAATGACTTACTGGTGATTGATTGTTGGACTGATTCATTTATTGGTTGGTTGATTGAGGAATCCAGGGATGATAGTCAGTCTATTGTTCGGTTGATTGGTTTTCTGGTGAGCAGGAATTCGTGACTGGGTTGTCTGTTCTGTCGCGTGGAACTCTGCATGAGAAGCTGATGTGGGCTTTCAGTCTGTACGACATCAACGGTGATGGAATCATTACAAAGGAAGAGATGCTCGACATTGTCTCTGCCATCTATGACCTCATGGGAAAGTTCGCTGAGCCATGCATCAACGATAACACGGCAAGGGAACACGTCGAAAAGGTTTTCAAGGTAAGTAATCACCATTCTATGCATGCATGTATATGTGTGAGTATGCTTGTATGCATGTATGCATGCAACTGTGTATGCATGTATGCATCCATGCATGTGAATATGTATGTATGTATGTATGTATGTATGTATGTATGTATGTATGTATGTATGTATGTATGTATGTATTTAGTCCTAAGTATGAAGACACCTCTAATAGGCCTATATTCCGTTTTATGTACCTCGCAATGCGCTTTGAGCATAGGTAACGGTGTAAGCATAATGTAAAGAAATCAAGGAAAGGCTTATTATTATAGCTGAAGAGGAAGTCAAGTAACACTTTTTTGCGGCCCTCTGTCAGATGTTATTTTTTTATTGATGTCATGTAATGTATCAAAATATAATGTCATTATGATGTGAAGAGGTCAAGGTCATTGGCCTAAGTTTAGGCTCTGTGACGCCCAGGCAGGAACATGCTCACACAATTTTCTTAAACATGAATACATTAAACATTAAAAACTAATAATGTGCTATAAGCTCTGATATTGGATATAATAAATTATTTTTTCCACCTTCGGTCTGTGCTTGGCTGAGTTTGGTTCACACAACTATTAGATACATCCCGAGCCACTGATGAAATCTTTACAACAATCAAACCAGCCTACACCTTCAGCCACCACTATCCCTTTGCATTTCTCTATGTAGCCTGCAATCTTTGAGTATGGGATTAGGTTTAGCCTCGATGCATCACTGTCAATTGCGAGCGTGCATTCCATTCCAGGTTGCTGTCCCTCAGGAATGGAAACAATTACTCGTGTTCCTTCGATGTTCGCACACTGTTTATTCACTGTGGCCCACATCAAAGCATATTTAATTGTCATTGGGATAAGCAGGCTGACAGTCGGCCGAAAGAAATTCGTTCTAAAACCATATACTATTTCGGTGATCGTTTCATTTAGAGCGGTATCTGTTTTTATCTGGCATTGATATTCTAAAGATGTGTGCTGACGACAGATTGGAATATCGACTGTTTAGGATCAGTCCTGCTATAAACGAATCTTTCACGTCTAAACAGATGACGCTCCCTTGGGGCGACTCTGCATTACATCAGAACGTCTACAACATTAAGATTAAATCAGAACATAAAATAATAAGATTAACTGGTGTCTGGCAAATTATCGACGAAGTCTGAATAAGTATAGTCGGTCGAAAGACGTAGAGCAATAACGTTAAATTGTATCCCATTGATAACATAAGTCGTTGAGAAATCAGTCGCAGTTAATTGGCCGAAATCTTGTGCAAGGGAACCAGACGAGGGTTTATACCTTAAGCGTAGGCCTACTTTCTCTGATTTGTTCTGCCCAATAAGAAGCTTCAGATCTGAAAGACTTGATTCAATAAATTAACAGTTTTCGTTACCATATTTTGCCATGTACCGATAGAGTAGGCCCTAGGCCTAATAGGTAGGCCTATGGGATGGGATAGAGTGGAAGCGCCTTCGTGAGTTTCTTGTAAGGCGCTATATAAATGGCCATATACATACATACATACAAACTCTAAATGAGACACCTGATTAAGTACATGGTTATTATTATTATTATTATTATTATTATTATTATTATTATTATTATTATTATTATTATTATTATTATTATTATTACTTTTTTACCCTGAGGTATTAGGATTCCCTTAGGATTTAGGAAAAATTGCTATAAGGAGCAGGAAATTTGTCTGGAGGGTCAGGTCTTCTCGTCTTCGGGTTTTGTTGGAAAAGTGTCTTTGAAGTCAACAAAGATATAGCTGAGGACACAAACTGAACAGACAGGCGCTGAAAAAGAAATTATTAATCTGTTTGGCATTATCTATGCAACTCCAGAAACGTTAACTCCATTCCTTTAGGCCCTACCATATCCAGGTTCTTTCGAGTTGTATACGGTCAAACTGATCGGTTGAAAACCTGTGAGCTGCTGATGAAATGGAAGACGAAACATCCCTGAATTATACCAGACGGGTCGAATGGCGCATCGTCCAAACCATCGAGAAAACTCCGAAACGCAGACTCCGCTGGAGTAGAAACATATTTCGCCTACAGTGCCTCGTTGGTCTAAAAGCGTCTGTTGTCTGATTTTGTAGAACATGGACACTGATCATGATGGTCTCATCACTATCGAGGAATTCATGGAACGATGCAGAACGGTAAGGTCTCTCTGCTTATCTGCCTCAGTACCTCTGTTTATCTTGCTCAATCTTTCCATACGTCTTTCAGTGTGCGTGTCTCTTACTCTCCTCCTTTCAGTCTGCGCGAAAGCTCAAGTAGTGAGCGCAGCCAATATAATTATATATACGAGAAGGATAAACGCTTAATCGTCTTTTGCAGCTATCAACGAAAAATACAGTGTAGCCTCATAACTACTTCAGCCATTCTGGTAATCTTTTCTCATCCAGTCCACATGCACCTAACTAATTGCAACTTGCAGGTTATTATATACTACCATGGTCCTGCTCTGGTGTAGGGCCTATATAACGCAAAAGTGCCCCAGCGATATAGGATATAATTATGTGTAATTTCTGCAAAAATTTTTCCTCGAAATTGTCATTGTTGTTAGAACTCTGAAGATTTCTGGTCTAACACTCGCGTAAGATGTTTGTCTGTAATGTTTTTGTCTTTCAACTGCATACAGGATGAAACCATTTCCAAGTCGATGGCTATGTTTGACACAGTTCTCTGAGTCAATTGTCCAAAGACACTTTTTAGAGCAAGGTATGACTTCGATGGCCTGTTAAACACACTTTAGAACCATTCACTTCTTCAGCATCATTTAATGTTTGTCCTCTGATGCTAAAAATTGTGTAACGAAAGTGCTACGAAGCGCCATTTAGAGGCTGCTAGAAATTTATACTGAAATTTCCATTACATTTCATGACATTCATCGAATGCATGCCACATCTCACGCTAACGTATATACACTGTGCCCCATAAAAAAAAACACCAAAGAACTTTTCAAAAATTTTCTATAAAACTAAGCCAATTGTAATAAAAGTTTGTACGTTGTTTCTTAAATAATTTTGCCACAAAATATTTCACATTTTACTTACTCACAGAAGTGGTTGCTGTTAGAGGCAGTGACGCAGACTAGGCGACTAGGCGTGTTTGGAAACATAATAAACAGAGATTAGTAACTTAGAGTTAAAATGGTTTTCAGCAGCGAAGATAAAATTTTTATTAAGAATTTAGTATTGTTGAAGGGTTACAGTAGTCGTCGGTTGATAAAAGAGTTCCCGCAGAAGGGTTGGAATAAAAATGGCCTCGATGTACTGCTGCGAAAGATTCGAAAAACGGCCAGCGTGGATCGTCAGCCCGGCAGCGGACGACCACGTTCGGTGCGCACACCAGATAACATTGATGCAGTAAACGATCTTGTGCTAAGCCAGGAGGGCGCACCACAAACTCACAGAACAACTCGCCAGATTAAAAGAGAAATTGGAATGAGTAAGGGAACAGTGTATAGAGTAATACATGATGACCTTCAGCTGAAGTGTCTGAAAAACGCCGTGCCCAACTGTTATCAACATGCAACACAGATTCACGCCTGGAACGATGCAAGCAACTTCTTAGGAAGTTTCCCGAGCATATAGTCCCTTTCATCTGGTTTAGTGACGAGAAGCTGTTTACAGTGGCGCCTCCAATCAACGCTCAGAACGATCGTCTCTACGTATCCACGACAACACTGAAGCGCAACGTTGACGCCAATCGCCTACTGCGGACCCGCCCGACTTTCAGCCGCTCACTGATGGTCTCCGTCGCCGTCTCGAAGCTCGGGTGCACGGAATTAATTCTTCGTGGAACCTGGGGTGAAGGTCAACGGCGAATATTACAGGAATATCCTGTTGATGGAGCAGATGTTGCCAGCGATCAGAGGGATGTCAAGCGACTTATTCATTCTCCAGCAGGACAGCGCCCCAGCACATCGCGCAAAGGACACCATTGCGTTGCTGCGACGTGAAACACCAAGCTTCATTGGACCGGAACTCTGGCCAGCAAACTCACCAGACCTCAATCCCGTTGACTACTACGTTGGGGTCTAATACAGGAACGCGTCTACCAGACAGCAATACGGGACATCGACGAGTTGAAGGAGCGCCCCATCGTTGTGTGGGCACAGTTGAAGCAGAGTGTCATTGACAAAGCTATTGAACAGTGGCGGCCAAGGCTGAGAGCCTGCGTTCAAGCGAAGGGACATCACTTCGAACATCTTCTTAAATGAAACATTACTTTTTCTTATTTATCATTAGACTTACATGCGTTTCATGACAAAGTTTTTGGTGTGTTTTTTATGGGGCACAGTGTATTTGGGTAAATAGCGTCTTATAGAATTTCACAAGGGTACTAAACATAGATGTCTAACATACATCAATAGGTACGACTTGAGATAATTTGAAGAGGTTTCCTGAGCTGTAAACTTATATAGAAGAATAGTACGTATTTCAAATGGAATAGCCTACTCTTCCAGAAGGATGGTCCAGTTCACGAAGAAACGTTCTGTGGGCGCATCATCACACGGGAGCGAGGAACCATCAAGTTCCCACATGCTGGTGATCGTCGACTAGACTAACATGACATGAGGTTTTATAAATACGTAGCATTGCATTATGCTCTGTTCAACTGACTTTATTTATGAACTTGCAGTTTTTCGTTTCCGCCTCTTCTGCAGTCTCTGCTTTGGACACTGACACAAGGAAAGGCAGAGAGCGAATGGGTCGTTTTGACAGAAACCTCATGTCCTGACTACGTCAATGGATGGAACCATCTACATGTACTCACGAAAGACCAAAATGAATGTCGAAGAAATTGGCTCATCTATCTACTTACTGTCCGCGTTGCTTAAGCCGCATCTATTTACACTACATTAGCAGGAACCGACCTCCGTAGTGCGTCTGTGCTGTTATTGATGTTGACTGTTGATACTTAGCAACATCTAAGTCGTAGGCTGTGTCTATATATTTGAACATGTATTGTGTTGTATAGTGTTGTTTTACAGAACGCCAACCGGTTGTCCTGATTGACATTTCATTGGCCATCAAGCTAAGAACTGAACTTCTAAAACTTTAATATCGACATTCTATTTAAACATCCCCTCAAAGACGCTCATTGCCATGATAGGCACTTCGAATCACATCACCATAAAGACATTTTGACCTTAGCGATGATAAAGCGATCCATTATATTTTAGTCAATTAAACATCTATCCCCGTTTTAGAATGTTACTTTTGCGCTAACCTGAAGCAACCCGAAGTAGACCTACTGGTTACGACATAATTATCAACTGATAGGCAAAGGGTGTTTTAGAATGTAACTTGTGCGTCCCACGGATAAATAAATCCTAATCTAGTTCCTCTACTGCAAGAAAAGTTTCTAACAGAAATTTGTGCTAATAATTATACTTATCGCTCATCTTCCAGCTGTTGATAGGAAGGTTTTTTATAAGGAATAAGAACAATCGAGGAAACTGGCATGAACATGAATCCTGCATTCTCGAAATTTTATATTAAAAAGTTTGACCTACATGTACAACAGAGGGTTTATTGCTAAAGAAGCTATGCTTTAAGTGCTTTCATGAAGCGTAACTGCAGTATTGCACATGCTTCGCGTTAACAACTGGACTTCAACAGTTTAACGATTATGATAGCAAAGGTTGTTGACGTAGTTAGGAAAAATGTATTACACTTCTCACTATGTCTGATAATTCTACTTCACCAGGAGTGAAAAGTGTCGAAATAATTTGCATATAATTATAATGTTTTCTTCGTCAGATTTGTTTTTTCTAGACTTGCAAATGAACTTTCCGAATCTTTTAATTCTGGGTTGCTTCTAAAAAAATAAACTAATATGCAAGCATATATATATAACTCTTTAGATACAATACAATACAATATTTCCAGTTGCATCCAAGCATAGATCTGCTTATAGGTATCTTAAACTTTAAGTAATATTTCACGGTGTACTTAGAAATTGAAAATGTATGTTTAGTTGCGATTCATATTTTAGTTGTGGATGGTTTCTGAATCTTTTCACAACAGTTTTCGTAAATGATTACGACTTCCATAGCTGACTCTGTATCGCTTTGTCTATCTCTGACTTTCTTTCTATGCCTATCTCTCTTTGTCTCTTAATTATTGAGGCCCTACATTTCTTTTCTCTCCCCGTCTTTTATTATCTCTTTCTTGATGCGCATCTGCCTGAATTCGTCTGCTCCTGCAAGCTACCCACGTGACTATCTGTCTTTTCTCTAGTCCTTTCTTGTTGAACAAGTGCCAATCGTTCTTCAATTTATTATTTACCATTTGTTGGTCTTTTTCATTCATTCATTCATTCATTCCGGATATTTATATAGCGCCTCTTCAAGAAACCTACTCAGATGCGCTCCCAGCCCAGCCACGGCCAAACAGAAAGGACTTTAGTAGTTGGTAGAAAGCAGGCAAATCATTCCGGGGCAGTAAGCGTAACGTAAGCGACAGCCCATTCCATAAGCAACTGTTGTTTTCAGCCGCCATCAAATGGCCATGTAGATTTCCTGTCCTACTACAGCTTACCAGTGGCGTTGGTGCGCATAGGACTCTTGGAGTAGGCTTATCTTAGAGGATGCATGGAGAGCAAGGGGCGCCGAATGTATTCAGGTACCATTTATTTGGAATAGGTGGAATCCAAACTAATTCCAGGTAGACAAGGACACCGAAAATAATACAAAGAACTTCACAAAAAGGGAATCCATGCCCGTATTTTATTTTCTTGCTGCGCAGAATAATTGCGTAATCGTAATCTCGAAATTCATAAAGCGCTACTTAAATTTGATTCACAAGCGCTGCGTCTGGTCAGAGGGGTTGCCAAGATATATCATATGGAGGTCCAAGTCCGGTTGCCAGGCGACCAGAGAGAGAAGGCAGATTAGCAGCTAAAGTGGGTTCGTCTGGAACGATAAAGATTGGAGGCATTAGTATGGATTTGAGTAGGAATCAGGATGGATCTGGGTAGGAATTCCGTGACTTTTCATGGAGCAAAGTCCAGTGTCTTTACTCTCCATCCTGGACTCCCTTCCACCACTCATCGGATCGCAAGCATCCGGGGACAGATACACTGCAGCACGTTCCACCGGAGTTCTCGAAACGACAGGGCCAGGAGGATCGATCGGCACAGCTGGGGCTGGTGATCGTAGCGAAGTCACTGAAGAAGGAATGCGAAGATGGGTACGTTGAGTAGCCAATGCTTCTGCAACACCACTGGTCGTAAGCCTATAAACACCAACAAAAGGACGTAATACATGTATTACACAATGCATCCTTTGTAAAGGACAGACAATGTATTGTATTGTATTGTATTTTCGTTTGTTCAATCAATAGGAGCAGGCAAAACGCTGCTCCTTTAAGGTAATTATGCTTAGTTATTTAGCTGTTTAGTACAGTTAAGCTGTTTAGTATGTACATGTTTCGATGCGCCTATTCCACTTATGTTGCCTCTCTGTACGCCATTCCGGATCACAGGAACTGACGGCATTTGCATATTGCTCTAACAATCTTTAGTCAAGATTCAAACTACATGTGATATACAAATGGGGATAAAAACATATAATTGGTCATTGCTTAGATTGCACTGGTTTAACCGTTTAATAGATGGCAAAATTGTAATTAATAGCTTCTATCGCGCCGGGGTCTAATGCACAAAGCTTCGACCAATGATCACCAAGACCAAGCTGACATCCAGTTGAGATCAGCCTGCTAAGACAGAAGGGCGGCCTGTTCTTAGTATTATTTTAATAATTATAACTTTTCAATTTAATATTAATATTAATATTAATAGTAATATTAGGTTTATAATTATTAATATATTAACGGACTATAGTAATATATTAAAATTAATATTAGGTTTATATTAATATTATTATTATTATTATCATTTATTATTATTATTATTATTATTATTATTATTATTATTTTTATTTATTTTTTTTATTTTTGCCCGAGGTAGAAAGAATCCCTCAGGCTCTAAGAAACTAAGCATAATTGTGTTTTACGGGTTCTCGTCTCCATCGTGTTGCATAAAGGAGCCCCTAAAGGCCGCTGCGTTAAAGCGCTGCATGCAGACGGACAATCGCATTATTATTATTATTATTATTATTATTTATTTATTTATTATTATTATTATTATTATTATTATTATTATTTTATTATTATTATTATTATTATTATTATTTATTATTATTATTATTATTGTTATTTATTGTTATTGTTATTGTTATTGTTGTTGTTGTTATTGTTGTTGTTGTTGTTGTTGTTGTTGTTGTTGTTGTTGTTGTTGTTGTTGTTGTTGTCGCTATTATTATTATAATCACGAAAATATTTTGCGCGCTTAAGGTCGCAGAAATGACCAATTGAGGCATGCTTAGTCAAGGCAAATCTTTAGTTGGGAACAATATGACAGCAGCGAATGAACAGGTCATAGAAACAGATTGAGAGAGAGAGAGGAAACGGAGAGAGGGGAGATGGGAGAGAGAGAGGGGACCAAAAGCGTGGCCATCAAGAACAGTACTTGGCTCTGGTTGAATGATTATTCGTCCAGAGAATAAGGACTGATTTTAAGTCTTGTGGTTGACCAGAGTTCAATATTTTGTAACCTTTGAACCGTAGTTTTAAACAACGTAGCGTTACATGGAATTCCTACCAAGATCGTGAAGTCGTCCTGACACGATATGAATACAGCCGCATGTCCAGCGTAGTAGTTGCCATTGGAGTCGAAAGTGGCAATGGCAGTGTTCGTAGCTACGTTCCGGTTGCATCGACCATCCGGGTTCTGTTCGTTTTTAGCAGAGAAATGCAAAATGTATTCTACTTAAACATTAAATCTTGTTTTCGATATGAATGATCTCATTTATTTTATTTATAGCATATAAACTATCATGTCACAAACATGATTCATCGCTTATAGCATAATTATAAGAAGTGTGGTTTGTCGAGACTGTCTTATTTATCTTGTAGATACGCATGGCTAGCTCGGGAGAGATTCTGATAAAAGTTTCCTTGAAGAGCTTGTACAATTATAATGACCACTTAAAAGGATTGCTTACGTGACTTCTGAACTTTGGAAGGAGGGCAATTAGATATAACTTCGATTGTGTGACTTGGTCCTTTGCATATGATCGATGCATACGACTTCGGATCTCAGCATCAATAAGACAAGCTTAATTACTTTTAGATGCAAAACATCGTAGGCCTAATGTAATTAAAACGAAAATTCTTAAACTTCGAAAAGCTACATTATGGCTTGAAGGTTTGATAGCTTGCACAAGAAAGAATTTAAAGAACTCAATTTAGCCTCTACGGAGCGCTTTCCTCGCAAACTAACTTGCAAATAAATTCTGACTTTGTGGGTAGTACGATCATCAGTATTCTGTTGCGTAGGCCTAAGTGACTGTATTGTTAATGAAACAGCATTATTGACGATTGTTAATAATTAGATGATTATCTAATTAATCATTTGCCAATAAATATAGATCTGGTAGTGATGATGGTGCCTTCTCTGCCCGATGACAGGTCCATTGGCTTTTAATGCCACCCAGTGATAAGATGAGTGAGCTGATTTCCCGTTGCCTTCCTAGCAGACAATAATATTGTAGATTAGCAAAATTTGTTCAGGGGCGCTGCGCAGTGGTATATTTGAAACTGCGACCCTCCGGCTACAAGGCATAAACCTACCGCTACACCAATGCGTCCCATCATTGGGGATATAGTAGTAAACTACTGGAAAAATTCAGGATTCTTGACGGGACAGGTGTTTGCTTACCCTCAGCCACTGTCCTGGGCTCCAGCATCCTGTATTCGGGGCCCATTGTCCATTCCTTGTACAGCTGCAAGTAACGTAGGCAACACACTGTCCACCCTGGCACGAGTTGCCACAGCCGCCGTCAACACAGTCATACGGAGTGGGAGAACTTGACTCGTGAACTCGCTGACCTTGATGATCTACCTGGCACGTGTACTCGTTTGATGCTGCGTCTGTAACAAAGCGTTACTATAATGGAGACTAAGTTCTTAAACGTCATTGATTAGTTGGATAAGGCTTGCAACACTTTTAAGCAATAGTTGCTGCAAATGTTTTCATGAATCCAAACACTTACATAGTGCATTTTTCAACCGTCAGAAAGGTACTGCAAAATGACTAACAGTTCTGAGACGGTGAGTCCAAAGGTAAAGCGAGACTGTTACTTAAGCGGTGTGAGAAATGAAGAGTTCGAATCCTCATAGGGAGATTATAATTACATTCATTTAATACTTCATTAGTTCAGAAGAGGAGGCTATTCCTGATGTACAGACCAAAGGCGGAGCAAGCGCTGTGCGTGAAAAAGAAACGACTAATATCCAACCAGAGCAGAAAAACAATAAAGATCTTAACGACCAGCCAAACCTATAATTGTGCAGCAAATAGCCGCGGCCGTTCCCCTTTTGGTAAGGTCAAATCCACATTTCAACTTTGAATACAACAAACTAGAAAATAGGCAGCAAATTGATTGCGTCACACATAATATGCGGGACATGGTCAAAATCTGAAATGCCACTATGCACATAGCATGCGTTCAATCAATGCGCCGCAAAGGGAAGCACAAAGATGACAATACGGTTGTTAATCCTGGCACTGATAGAGCAGCATTTATAGCATGGGATGAGAGTAATAGAGTATACATTGTGTATACAAAATTTAATATGTAAATTAAAGTGTAATGTAATTAAGCGCAATTAATGCAATGTGTTAGAGAACAGTGAAATATCTTCCTCAGTTTCTCTGCCGTCAGATTGGTTCAAATGTCCGAAGACGCCACTCCTCCCGGTGCTGAACTTCTTATTAGAATAAAATGCAGTGCAAATCAATACAATATGCTATGACACGCTGCAATACAATAAGACAATTGCATATGCAAACTGAGTAACACAGCTGAAGACGAGCTACTTACTGCAGCTGGAAGCCGCTGCCTGATCCAAGTATATACCGGCTGCCCATCCTGCCTATTAATTTACAAAGCAATCAGTCTTTAGTTTATCATTGGATTAATGTTACGGCATTCGAAAATTTACAGGAATACAGGTTATCTTTCCATTGAGGACGGTAAAAGATTAAAGTCAACTTCAAATTGAATTTCATATAATCATCATATTAAATATTCTTCCTTTGCTTCTGCCATTCCCTCTCGCTTTCTTTGTATTCAATTACATTACTTGACGATAACGACGGCGGTTGCTGTCGTTGTGTAGTGCTGAATGGCCATAGATTGATTACCTAAGGAAATGGTAATCCATCAGGCACTAGTAATAATATGATAATAATGTGGTGGCGAAACTCTCCTTCATCGGGGGTGGGGGGCGAGGGGGAAGCGGTCCAATGTCAGACTATCTTTCTTCTCCCGGAATACCTGGGTGGATTCCTCTCTTTCTTCAATAGTCACCAGGATAGCGTCTCTGGAATCCTCCCTTTCTTCAATCTTCTGCGGGCTCGGCCTCTCCGGTCGGGCAGAGGACCCCCCTCCCAGGGCACTCAAGAGCAAGTCCCGCCACCACTGCCTACGGATAATAATTATTATAACAGTATTTATTCTCTTATTATTATTATTATTTATTATTATAAGACAAAGAGACGACTTATTATTATTATTATTATTATTATTATTATTATATTATTATTATTATTATTATTATTATTATTATAACAATATTTATTCTCTCCATCAATCAACATCAATACATCAAAAGACAAGGATGCAAGTAGCTGTCGTCTAAAATTAACGTCATAAATGCCGTTAGTGTCACATCTCCCTTAGGTTTGGCTCCGCTAAAGTGCCGCGGAAAGCCACCGAGTTGTACCGCTGGACAGTAATAGAGAGACGCTGCAGCAAGAAGGAGGTCTTTCTCTTGTCTCCTGTGGACAGCGTCAGACTACGACCTAGATCTGATATAAAGTTTTGGCCAGTGGTGATATTGGACCTAAGGTCTCGAGAGCTAGAGGCACGAAAAATGCGTGTTTATTATTATTATTATTATTATTATTATTATTATTATTATTATTATTATTATTATTATTATTATTATTATTATTATTATTATTATTATTATTATTATTATTATTATTATTATTATTATTATTTACATTTATTATTAGACTTATTATTATTATTATTATTATTATTATTATTATTATTATTATTATTATTATTATTATTATTTTTTTGAGGTAAGTAAAATCCCTCAGGCTCTAAGAAACTAAATAAAAGAAGCGTGATCAAGCTTGGAGTACGCGGTCCTTATTATTATTATTATTATTATTATTATTATTACTATTATTATTATTATTATTATTATTATTATTATTATTATTATTATTATTATTATTATTAACGTCATTATTATTATTATTATTAACGTCATTATTATTATTACTATTATTATTATTATTATTATTATTATTATTATTATTATTATTATTATTATTATTATTTACTACTACTATTATTCATCATCATCATCATCATCATCATCATCATCATCATCATCATCATCATCATCATCATCATCATCATCATCATCATCATCATCATCATCATCATCATCATCATCATCATCATCATCATCATCATTCGTATGCTCACAGTTCCACCCCAATCGAAGCTGAAGAATTCGTAGTATTGGTCGAGAGTGCAGCCGACTTTCCCTCCGGTGTATGTGTAGCACTGGCCGGTGTTTGCTAATCCAATGACCGTACCACAAGCTGAACACAGATGAACATAGAAGACATCATAATAAAACCTTACTTTTAACATGGCTATCAATAGAGGTCAGCATTGTAAACTGTTTCTCCACTTCTGCTCCTTTTGTAAGAGCGTTTCGTCTGGATACAAGACTGAGCTGAGTGGTTAGCGGTCTGGAAATATTAAAATTTTAAGTGATTGTTATGCCAGGCTATAGCGCGGTCTGCGCTCTGGAATCTAAAAGATCTAGCGGTTCTAACTCAAAACAGGCAGCAGTGGCAGAGGATCTTATCAGATCTATGAATTTAAATATGAACGGTATCGAGCATATACCGATGCTATACCGAGATAACGGGGATAGCCATCAACAGCGCAAATTCCAGTCAGTGAATCCCCGTGAAGTTGACTACATTCTGGCACTCCGTTCACTCCGCGTTGTATCGATGATGAGGAACGACTACAGCAGCTCATGAAGGTCGTAAGATCTCTCCACGATTGACGTTCGATGTCATTTCAAAGGCTTCCCTTGGCTTTCCGTTTGGGCCTTGCACTTTCCAGGTGGAAATCTGTACACGTTGTAAACAGTCGGACCGACCAAAATGGATCAACGAGATAAAGTGCGTTCTGAACCTCGACAGTTCCAATATTACTCTGAATCGCTAATTAGAAGCGATGTCCAGGACAACATCTTATTAGAAAACACTACGTCAAGTCAGAGGGATTGTGTAGAGATAGCCTTCAAGAACAAGACCAGAGAGGGAAGAAGACACAAGTGCTGTTACGATGAGCTTTATTTAAGCTGAGAAAAAGATGCGAGCTGGGCACTTAACTGAACTAGGGATTATTCGTCGGAAACGTGGTGTTTCATTTTGAGTTGAATATCTGTAATTTTTAAGATAGACCAGACAGGATGTAACAGAATAATACATGACTCTAGGCCTACCTGAAGATCGGACGTTGACGGAAACATCATTGAAACAGAGACACGATCCGGCGGCAGGATTGGTTCCAGTGATGTCTCCTCTGGCAAAGGATGCCAAGCAAACCAGGAGAATCAGAAAAATCTTCATTTTCAGAGTACGTAAAATACGCCAGTGATGTTTGGTCGCCTGTATTGACGTTGGCTATATATATAGCAGATCGGTAGTTGCATGAGAACCAAACCAGTTGTTCCGAACATGAAAGATATCTTATTATCTGTGCCTTATCTATTAGGCTATCAACTTTACGATTTTACAGGCTGGCGGAATACATCCAGGTTGTCTATGATAATGGGCAGAAATCTAGATCTGTATGCCTAAATGTTTTAGAGTGTCAACAACAATGAACAGAGGAAGAATGTAGACCTAGGTCAAAAACAACAGCAGCCTAAATACGGCAATTGCCTAATTCGGTGTGTTTGTTGATATGTATAAAATCTAAGCACAAGATTCATGTGTTCAATAGTATTTAACCAACGCTGTCTGACTTATGACATCTCTGCCCAAAAGAATTCAAAACTTGCAAAAATATTCAAACAACTTTCGATTGAGATTAACGCAATAGACAAATAGTCACTTCAACGGTTCGACGCCGACCGTTGGAGTGACCTCGACCTTCAGTCGCTTCAATCAACCGATCGACAAACAATGAATGCCTTCTCTGCGTACTCCTTGTGCCTCGAGGAAAAGCTCGTCGGCAGCATCATCGTGTATATGCGAACGCTGTCACCTGTGGCTGCTCTACTCTATCGCCGAAGCTTTGCTCAGAGACTGTGAACGTCATTGCCATCTGTCAGCTTTCGATGGTTGGTTCCACGCGTGTGCGTTGTCCCTCAGTGGTGACTCTTCTAGCTTACTGTGCATTGTTTTGATAACTGATGTAATATTTTCGTTCGTAATGACAGTTAATATCACAATAGACTAGCACAGACAGCGCCTCTGAGTAGGTCTCTTGAAGAGGCGCTATTGAATTCTCATATGAATGAATGAATGAATGAATGAATGAATGAATGAATGAATGAATGAATGAATGAATGAATGAATGAATGAATGAAATCGACGGTCCACAAGGCCATGGACGCACGCAGCATGATTGTGCACAACTGATTACAGATAAATATTTGTGTTATCAGGCTTGATGTGCTTGCCTAATGGACTACATTGATAATGCAGTTTTTGGACTTTGGGGGAATTTCGTTCGAAGGCCTATATTCACAGACACCCCATTACATTAGACCAATAATAGTATCCCCAGCGTCACACCATGGGTAGGTTGCGTTGTTCGATTTTGGGCTATTCAGGTCCAGTCTTTGTCAGGCAATTTTTGCGGCCCTCGGCTGGACCAGCGGCGCGGTCCCTTGAATGGTCACAAAGTATGGCCTGTAAGGGACCGCGTTGGGCCAGTGAGGCTAAGCATCTACTGGGTCGCCATTGGTTTATTTTCAGGTCAGTTGCAGGTCCGATACCGTTGACCCGGTGTTCGCAATAACGCAGCGGCCCACCAGTCTCAATTATGCAGGTCTGTGGTTTTCAACCCCTTTGTAGTGACGGAACCTTATACACAAAGCACTCATTTGCTAGCGGAACTCAGCGCGTTTCGCCCGTCCAATATTTCAAGAAATGATTGTAATTGTGACTTGTAAAGTTTTGATAAAATTTAGGTTAGAGAATTTTAAACTTTGAATAAAATATTGGTTATTGCACTTCTGGTGCAGGCTATCGGCCTAATATTACATTACAAATATAATATATACTTTAGCATTCTAGAGTCTAGTGTAGTAGGCTACACAGAAACATTGTGAACAGCAGCATTTTTAATGCATTTCGCCAACAACTAAGCGTATTTCTGACAGACGGATAGAATATTGAAAATATTCTGGAATAGTGTTATAGAAACGCTGTGTTACAAGTAACTTTCAATCATGAGGTTTAGTGCAAATTTGTTCCCGATGACGTCAACGTATAGGCTAGCAGTTTAATTCTCGGACAAATCGCAGAGAGATACGCGTAATAATTCGTCCTCAACAGACAAGAATCGTTCTCGCTCTTTTTTGTGTTGGTAATGATGTACCTGGTAGGTCTAGTGCAGGCATGGGGAACTTCTTTTAACGGAGAGCGTGATCAACGAATGTGTTATAGATCAACAAAGTTGATTTATATGATAAAGAAATTGTCTACCTTCTGAAACAACAGGGCATAGCATAGCTGAAATCCTAAACTACACAACAACGGTTGAAGTTAAACCAATTTCATAAGCAGTATAATTATATCAAAACAGAGACATTGTTGCCTTTCGTGCAGAAGTTATGAGCAACGGCACGTATTCAGAACAGGAAGTTGGAATCAGTAGACGGATTGTTTCCCACTGCAAGAACTCTCCGCTGACATGATAGGCGGGGAAAACAGTCGAGGACCGTATTACACAATGGCCCATATTACAAGCCTTTTCCCTACTTGAAGATACTTCCTGAGTTAGAGTGATTAAGGTATGGCTTCTGCTCAGTTGTGGCGCTGACATGGGCCCTTATAGTTAAAACGTTAGTTAAGTTTTTGTGTCTAGTTCTATTTACTCGGTTTGTGATTATTATTATCGGTTGGCCGTCGTCTTGCTTCCTATTCTATGACCCCCGCCCCCTCCCATTAGGTTTCCATGTGCAGATTGACTCACTGTAGTAACTTTGTCTCCATTAGGCCTACTTCTTTGCAATTTGGTAACCGAATAAATTGAATTGTAATAGAATTCACATACATACATACATTTATCCACACACAAAATGTGTAACGTCATAATAGTGTTTGTAGAATAAATACGTGCATACATACATACATACATACATACATAGCGTCAGCTAGGCTCATAGCCCGACTCCCTCGCTTTTCGCATATCTCTACGTATATTATGCTTGATGTCTTGCACTGGCTTCCAATCACTGCGCGCATCCATTATAAGATCCTCTTTCTAGTCTCAAAGGCGCAGCTGAGCACTGAGCAGTGCCCCAACGTATCTTTCTGACTATATGCGAAAGCCGTTATCTGTGACCTCATCTCGTTCCTTGCGCTCTGCTGATTGGCTGGTACTTTTTGTTCCTAGGACTAGGACTGCCTTGGCTCATCGCCGGGCATTTGCTGTGGTTGGTCCCTCTACTTGGAATGACCTTCCCCCTCATTAATGGCTAAACTAATGACTAGTTTTTCGTCTTTGGTCTCGTTCTTTAAAGACGTTTCTTTTCCTCGGGGTTTTCGTGCTGAGAGCGCTTCTGAAGTTATTCTGAGAGAGGCGCTATGTAAATCTTTAGATACAATACAATTCATACATGCATTCATACATACATACATACATACATACATACATACATACATACATACATACATACATACACACACACACATACATACATACATACATACATACATACATACATACATACATACATACATACATACATACATACATACATTACATACATACATACATATATACATACATAAATACATACATACATACATACATACATACATACATACTGGAGGGTTGCGGGTTCGGATCCACCTCAAAGTCGCCGCGTAGGGACCCTGGGCAAGTCCTTCACTCGCAATTGCTCATGCGCTTCGGCGTGAAACTCCGATTCAGCGTTCGCGCAGTAGTCGGGAGCGCCTCTGAATGGGAAATCTGGTTGGGGCGCTATAACAAGTGTTCAAATACAATACAATACATACAAGTCATACATACATACGAAATATAGGCTATGGTGCTATTAGGATAATTTATTAGCTTTGTGCTATGGACTTTTGTATTGTGACGACATTCTATTCTACAAACACTATTATTACGTCACACATTTTGTCTGTTGTCAAAATTGGACGAGATGAAGGTATAGGTTATCAATTTTAGTTCTATGGACTTCGTATTGTGACGACTTCTCTTTGTTACGCAATTTTGTTGCGTCATTAACTTTGTTTAAGGACAAGTTGATGGTACGATAATAGCTTTGCACTAGCCTATTAACTTCGTATTATGACGTCATCTCCTTTTCTTCAACACCATAGTAACGGAATTAGCTATGCTGATGGACGCGTTGTTGTTAGGATAATGGTTATTCCGTATTGTGACGACATTTCTTTGTTCTACAAACACTATTGTTACGTCATTAGATAAGTGGACGATAGCTTTGTTGCAAGGACTTCTTATTCATTCATCCATTCCAACAATTTATATAGCGCTCCTTCAAGATTCCTACTCAGAGGCGCTCATAAATGATGCTAGTCAATATGACCAGATAGCCAGTCAAAAACGAGCACAGCTCGAATAACAGATGACTAGAAGTCACCACTGGCAAGGTCCCGCAAACACGAAGAGCCCAGTCAACAGATTCTCATCGAGAGCTGATGGTTGTCACGGCCGATCACAGCTTATCAATGCTCTACGAGGGCATGTCCAGCAGTACTCTACATGCCACCGTCTGACGCAGTTTCTTGTGTGTCTTCTACACAGGCTATTGTAGCGAAATGGACAGATTAGGATGTCTTCAAATCGACGGCGGCTGAATTCAACAAAGACGCAGCACATTTGGGCTGGGCAGACGTCAGGCACCTTAAGAAATTGATGAGGACCAACTTACATAACGATTCCCTGACATGGAATAATGGGTGTCACGACAAGTCGTCTACAGACTTTTCGTCTACGACACCGTCTACAAACATTTCGCCGACAGACATTTCGCATACGAGTGTAGGGCTAATCAACAAAGACCGCTTTCTTAAAGCGTACAAAATATTCTCATTGATCCAGCTTCTAATTACGGAAACAATTATTTTCATCAATCCACCTTCTGTTGAATCGAAAACTTAGATTCATCCATCCATCCAGCTTGGTAGGCCTATCCACTGTCCAGCTTCTATTTACGAGAAAAATTAGTTCGATCAATCCAGCTTCTATTTCAATATGGGAATGTTTTCATTAATCCCACTTCCATTTAGGGAAAGTTTTTTCACCAATCCAGCTTCCATTTAATTAAAGTTACAATATAAAGTCATTTCGTATAGGAAATGTCTGTCGGCGAAATGTCTTTAGACGAAGAAGTATGTATGTATATGTAGGCCTATGTATGTATGCATGAGCACTTGTTATAGCGCCCTTTCAAGATTTCTACTTAGAGGCGCTCCCGACTGCAGCGCGGACAGTGAATCGGAGTTTCACGCCGAAGCGCATGAGCAAATGCGAGTGAAGGACTTGCCCAGGGTCCCTACGCGGCGGCTTGAGGTGGATTCGAACCCGCAACCCTCCGACTGCAAGGCACCGAACATACCCCTACACCACCGCGCCTCACAAGTGTGTCATAGACGAAAAGTCTATAGACGGCTTGTCGCGGAATCGGAATTATATATAGCCTACAACAATAATGGGCAAACGTTTATTGCAAAATTCACACAGGTAGGCTCTGTAGTTTTTTTCTTATCAGAGATACTTGTACCTTCCTGATTCGATACTGTGAACAACACTTGCCCAAGGTTGGTTGAAAACATAAAAATCGACAATAAAATAATCACTCAGGTAACCTCTTTTGAATTTTTCGTAGTTTACAATCATGGATCAGCAGTTGACATGTGAAGATCACAGCTCATACGTCTCTAAAGTTGTCAAAAACATTGGCATCATTTCAAGAATTTGCCATGCCTTGCCTAAAACTATGCTTTATTGTAGGCCTACACTAGTATGTCCACATTGTCCATCTCCTATTGTAATATTATACGGACTGGCAACTATCCTTCGCGTCTGAAATGTCTAATAATCCTTAAAAAACGTAAAATATGTGAACTCCATTCAAGAGTGTAATGTACAATGCTTTTTTCGGAATCTAGTTATTATGACTTTCGACTGTATGACTATGACCCTATAACAAAGTTACAAATTACTAAGTCTATGTAGGCCTACCAGTACCAACAGAATTTCTCACTGTTAACATTAAAATATTTTAGGTGTTTCAGAATTGCATGACCATAATTTATAATTACATTTTGCATGAAATTTTTCCAACAATTTGCCCGTACTAACATAAAGAAATAGGCTACATATTCTAAATTATTGTGGAGAAAGGACCTGTTTTGTGGAACTGAATAACATATACTCTTACTCAACTAACTCTGCACCAGTTTAAACCACATCTAAAACAGTACTAAATGACATTAGAATAATGCATGTGACTGCAAAATGAACTTGGATACAAACTATCCAATAGCAAAGGAATAATTAATGCCAGTTGAATTTGGGCGACTCTACATAGCGGAACCCAATTGGTTCCTTTTGAGTTCTCCGTTTGATGCCTATTGATGTATACTCGATTGTGTCTAGAATGTTTAATCTTTTGGTGTCAATAAAGTGACAACTACTACTACAACTACGAATACTACCGGTAAATATATGGGATATCATTGGAATTTGTTTTCAAAGGAGCCCCCAAATCTAAGCAAAGGCCAACAGTTGTCCTATTCCGATATCAGAAGAATATAGTCTGAACCTAGAACTACATATTCAGTAAAATAACCAGTCAAGGCGAGTTCCGGCCTTTACTATTAATCTCATTGGATAAAATGTTAGCTCTTGTAAAAGTCACCAAATAGGCTAATCATAATGGCAGACCAGTTTCAGTGAACCACTTCAATTATAAAGCATTCGAAACAACTAGAAATCTGTGGTAAAGATGAGAAAACTTTAAACATAGGCTCAGACTTTAAATCTATCAGAGTTGGCAAGAAGTCACAACAGAAAATTGAACTGTTGCTTAAAAGTAGCTACAGCACAAGGTTGTCAAAGTTCAGCACGTGCTAATGTTACTACACACTGTGTAAAATACCAGATGTATACCAGAGGTTCTGTGTTCAAGAAAAACAACAAAGACAGTGTTTATATAGATCAATAAATGTGTCATTCTGAGAGACATCATAGTGATGGTAACAATGTTCCACAAATTCCTTTTCTACTTCAAACATTTCGTTGCAGATTCCACAACCATACGGTCTCACTGTGCAATTATTTTCATTACCACTTGCTGTTGGTTGACTATTATATAATCCTTCATCATCTGGACTTGGCTTCTCAACCTTCAGAGAGCAAGGCAAAGATTCCATTATTGAAAACTCCTTTCCACCAACACTGTTTAAATATTCAGTTGATAGGGTGACTATCTTAACTGAACTACTTTTCTCATACCTCTCTGCAATGTTTACATCTGTGGTGCTTACTTTATGTCCGAGTAGATCAAGTTTCTCCATGATATGCTTATTAGTACTTTCGAAGTAAATCATTTCACTTGCATGTAGTGTCAAGTGTGTCTTCAGCAGGTAATCATTCACAAATGCTTTGCTACAAAAATGACACGTATAGACGTTATTTTGAACGTTGACTAGAGTACAGTGTGATTGTAGATGGGTAGAATTTTTAAATAATTCATTACATTCCTTCGATTTGTATGGTTTTTCTCCAGTGTGGATACTTTCATGGCATTGCAGAGAACTCTTTTGTGCAAAAGCTTTGTAACATGATTCACACTTGTATGGTTTTACTCCTGTGTGGGTTCTTGCGTGACAATGTAGAGCATCCTTATCTACATATGCTTTGTGACATAAATCACATTTGTAAGGTTTTTTTATACAATGGATTTTTGTATGGCTAAGCACAGCACTTTTCCATGCAAATGCTTTTCCGCATAAATTGCAATTGTATGGTTTTTCTCCAGTGTGGGCTCTTGTATGGCATTGCAAAACATCCTTTTTTGCAAATGCTTTGGAACATAATTCACACTTGTACGGCTTTTCTGCAGTATGGGTTTTTGTATGAAATTGGAGAGAACCTTTCAAAGCATATGCTTTGTCACATAAATTGCACTTGTATGGTTTTTCTCCAGTGTGGGCTCTTGTATGGCATTCTAGATTACCTTTTTGTGCAAATTCTTTCTCACAAAAATTGCACTTATATGGTTTTTCTCCAGTATGGGCTCTTGCATGGCATCGTAAAGTACCCTTCTTTGCAAACGCTTTGTGACATAATTCACATTTGTATGGCTTTTCTCCAGTATGGGTTTTTGTATGATATTGGAGAGAACCTTTCAAAGCATATGATTTGTCACATAAATTGCACTTGTATGGTTTTTCTCTAGTATGGACTCTTGCATGGCATCGTAAAGTACCCTTCTTTGCAAACGCTTTGTGACATAATTCACATTTGTATGGCTTTTCTCCAGTATGGGTTTTTGTATGACATTGGAGAGAACCTTTCAAAGAATAGGCCTTCTCACATAAATTGCACTTGTATGGTTTTTCCCCAGTGTGAGTTACTGTATGACATTCCAGACTACGTTTTTGTGCAAATTCCTTCTCACATAAATTGCACTTATATGGTTTTTTGCCAGTATGGGCTCTTGCATGGCATTGTAAAGCATCCTTCCTTGCAAACGCTTTGTGACATAATTCACATTTGTATGGCTTTTCTCCAGTATGGGTTTTTGTATGACATTGGAAAGAATCTTTCAAAGCATAGGCCTTCTCACATAAATTGCACTTGTATGGTTTCTCTCCAGTGTGGATTCTGGTATGCTGCATAAGTCCACTTGGATTTGCAAATATTTTGCTACAAAAGTCACACTTGTATGGTTTTTCTTCACTGCAGATTCTTCTTATAAGAACTTTGAAATGTGAACTTTGTGCAAATCTTTTGACAAAAACTTCACACTCTCCTTGGTTATGAAATGATCCATACATCTTCAGATCTTCAACAGTGTGAAAATTATTATATAATTACTACTATTACTGTTTAAAATGTGCATAAAAAAAATTATATGCAATGGCAAAACTATGAAACATTTTGTACCTATATCTTGCTTCTTAGCTTTGATATAGCTTGGATTTTAGATTTTATTTCTTGATTCAGTGTCACGAATGACAAGCACATCTATTGTGCACATAATATACCAATCATGTAGTTAGAATCCAATTTTTCAAACCCTATTTACTTTGTTATCCGAAGCTATGTCTTAAATCCAATAGCAGCAGTACATGTACAATCATCTGAATCTAAAAGATTTATTCAATGAAGAGGCCAGTGGATACAATTTCAAACCCATAGAAGCTCTTCTTGAATGTTTATGGGGTTTGTTATTGATGTAGCAAACTTGTAGGCAAAAACTGACTAACATTCACAATGTTTAATAGATTTAAAATGACATTTTTCAATACCTTGTCATTCTTTGCTAGTAAGGGCAACAGGCTGCTGCTGGAATGATACATGTATAATTTCCATAAAAGTATTGTTTATATGAAATTACATTAATTTGATTCAAATAATAATTGAGATAATATGTAAAAATATAAGCCACATACCCGGTAATATTCTAAACTTGTCTTCAGAAGCAGTGTTGCCACTGTTTTGCATTGGTATACACTTAGATAATGCTCTAAAAAAATAGAAAATTGCAGGTGTTACAGATAGTTTTAAATTTGGCAATAATATTTAAATGCTGTTGACTATGTATTGATAAGCCAGCAAATGAAGGAACTGTCGAACCGAGGTATGCGAGGCGCCCTTGTAGCGGTATGGCTGCGTTACGGCGTCATTTAAATTGTCATTATTATTATCTTTATTGAAAGAAGGCTTCCACTGAACTATTTGCCAGAAGCAATTAAGTGTGCACATACATAGTTACCCATTTATGTCGTGTGTCAAAAAGTCCAATCTACAAATCAAGTACTCTAAAATCCTTTACTTGCAGTGCAATATAGGTCAAATCATAACCTAATTCCCTCATTCACGTTAAGAAATGTATAGATTTTATTACCTTCCAATTTTCATTGTTAGCAATGTTTTACCCACTTACACACTCTTTTTACTTATCGAATAAATACTTATTAATACGACCAAATCTGTTACTCACTCGTTTGCTAATATATATACCTAATGCCCTCATTCACGTTAACAAATGTAAAATCCTGAACCTAAATTTGTAAATATTGCAGAATCATGCATGCATGTAACAGAACTGAGTAAAATAGATAGGTCTATTATTACAGAGATTACACTAGTATTACGCATGTGAAATAAAAGGCTATAATTATAGCAAAAATATCTATCTAGCATTAGGCCTACTTGTACCGTATTTTCACTTTAAATGCAATTGCTTGCAATGATACCTTTACTCTGTGAAACAACGATAAAAATCCTAGTCTTTCCAGATACATGAACTCATATGCATATACCACTTTTACATAGCCTTAGAAGAAGAAGACTTTGGGTGTTCAAAGTAAAAATAATAATAATAATAACAATAATAATTTATTTTACTTGTAACAGAACGTTTACAATCCTGAGAAATTGTTTCTACTGCAGCTATTTAAAAATAATGTTTATGCCAAAGAGTCAATGGTGCATCATTGATCACATCTTGGACATGCAGTCCCAAAATTGACCATATGAAATAATTTACGAATCCTAAACTACGGGATTACTTCGGTAAAACCGTACTTTACGTTGCTAAATTATTTGATATTGTCACTTAAAACAGAAGCTGGATTGATGAAAAAATTGTTTTCCTAAATGGAAGTGGGATTGATGAAAACATTCCTGTGTTTAAATAGACGCTGGCTTGAACGAAATAATTCTTCCCGTAAATATAAGCTGGAAGGATGAAACTAAGTTTTCGATTCAATAGAAGCTGGATTGATGAAAATAATTGTTTCCGTAATTAGAAGCTGGATTCATGAGAATATATCTTTGCTTACATAAGAGTTCCATTGATGAAAAATATTTCCTTTGTTAAATAGAAGTTGGATTGATAAAAGTAATTTTTTCCAATTAAATGGAAGTTGGATTGATGAAAACATTTCTTGATGAAATGGAAGCTGGATAGATGATAGTTATCATGCAGGTAGGTAGACTGCTTAATTACCAACGTCAAGTATGGCATTGAAGACATTAGAATAATTTAGCAAAGTAAAATACAGTGCTACCCCGACTTCTATCTAAGCAAAGAATTATTCTCATAAATCGAACTATTATTTCCGGAAACAATTAGTTTACACAGTCCAGCCTTTATTTAAGCAAAGAATTAGTCTAATCAATCCCACTTCCATTCAGGCAAACAATAATTTCCATCAATCCAGCTCTTCCATTTTAAAGTGACAATATAACATAATTTTGGCAACGTAAAACTGATATTTATACATTAGGCTAGGCCATGGTGTAAGAGTATATGATGAGATCACTTTACCTGAAGTTGATAAGCTTCTCAGTAACTCCTCCTCCAAGCAATGTGAGCTTGATTCCTGCCCAGTCTGGATTATTAAATCCCTTCGACATATTTTTGCCCCCATTTTGATCCTACTCATAAACTGCTCACTTATCACTGCTACCTTACCTGCTTCCCACAAGCGTGCCATTATCCGTCCTCGCATTAAAAAATCAGGCCTTGACCCTTCCGATCCTGGTAATTACCGCCCAATCTCTAACCTATCTTTCATCTCCAAACTTGTTGAGCGTGCCGTCCACCGTCAGCTTTCTAACTATGTTGAATCCAACTCCTTGCTACCTTTTGTTCAGTTTTGTTTTTCCGCCGCCTCCACTCAACTGAAACTGCTGTCCTTAAAGTTTACAATGATATAATCATGGCACTTGACTCTGGTTTCATAACTGCCCTTCTGTTACTAGATTTCAGCTCTGCCTTTGATTGTGTTGACCATTCCATTCTCATTCAAGTGCTTGAATCTCAATTTGGCATCATGGCCTCTGCTCTTCTCTGGATTGCTAATTTCTTGACAAACCGATCACACTCTGTGCGACTTGGTTCTAACACTTCTAGGTACTTCAATATCCTCTTTGGTGTACCTCAAGGTTCTATACTTGGCCCCTCTTGTTCATCCTCTATACATCTAACATTGTTCACATTGCCTTCAAACACGGCATCCTTATACACCTTTATGCTGACGACACACAACTTTATATTAAACTTGCTGCCAAAGACTTTGATAATGCAATGTTTCGCTTAATAACTTGTTTCTCTGAAATCCAATCATGGTGTGCATCCATGCGCCTTAAACTGAATGCCTCCAAGACAGAACTTATCTGGTTTTACCGCAACCCGTTACCTAACTCACAATTATTCCACACTGTACTAAATCTTAGCCCAGATTGCTCCATCAAACCAGCTGATGTTGTCCGAGACCTTGGTGTCCTCCTTGATAACTCGTTGTCTATGAAAACTCATATCTCCAATATAACCAAATCCTGTTTTTTCCATCTCAGACGCATTCGGCAAGTCAAGCAAAGTCTTAACGAGAAATGTGTTCGTACCCTAGTACAGGCCCTTGTCATTTCTAGAATTGACTACTGCAACTCAGTCCTTTGTGGTCTTCCTGCATCTACCCTTCAACCTCTTACAGCTGTTCTTCATCACGCTGCTAAGCTTATCAAGAACCAAAATCCTCGGGATCATGTCACACCGACCCTCCGTGAACTACACTGGCTTCCCATACAAGCTCGCATCAACTTCAAAATCTGTCTTCTAATGTACAGAATCTACACAAACTGTTCTCCTGCATACCTTTCTTCACTTGTAACACCCTGTTCCTCTCTCCAATCCAGACGAGGGCTACGTTCATCGTCTCAAGGTGATTTTGTTGTGACACGATCACTCAAAAAACTTGGTAACCGGGCATTTGCGCTAGCCGGCCCGGCTGAATGGAACAAACTCCCTGTCTTTATCCGCAAATCCCCAACTTTATCGATTTTCAAAACTAACCTTAAAACACATCTGTTTAAGATTTACTATGATTGATTTTTCTGTTACGCGCCTTTGTGCAAGATTCCAATTTTGTTTAGGCGCGCTATAAATAACAGTCTAATAATAATAATAATAATATATCCTACACCATGGGCTAGGCCTATGGCTGATGAATTTTCACAACGCCTTTTAAAATCTTACAACTTCAGGTTCTCTGTAAAATTGTCAGAGAGAGATTGGAATCGAGAAACATAAAGAGAATATACGTATAAGTGTCGAGATCTTTAGCTACAAACCAAAAACATAAAGAGACATGACCAACTAAACCTGCTTCTCAGTGGAACAGAGAAGTGACATACATGTTTAAAGACTGATCGAGACCAACACGACACGTGAAACGCCGCTGCAATCAGAAATGGCACGTCAGAAAACTGCAGCGTTTAATGTGCATGATAATACTGAAGTAAATAACTAAATTGTACCTTTAAAAATAAAACTGTACTGGTATAAAATTGAATTGCATCATCTGCGTCCAATAACCGTTTAAAAGCAATAATGTCCGCCCAAGACTCGGATAAAATAGAGCGCCGCGATACTCACGGCGGGTTCGAGAGATTCCGAGGGTAGAACGAAACTAGAACCAAGCGCAGTTACCATAATAATAGAAGTTACAGAGAACTGAGAAGCTGTTATGGCGATTGTCGCTAATGACGACAGAAGGCGGATCAGTCGGACTCAAAGGATCAGATGGAAAATCTTGAAGTGGTAAGGCTTTATTTATTATTTATTTAATTGAATTAGCCTATTTATTAATAGTTAATATAGCGCTATTCCACGAAGACAATGAAAGACGCTCTCTGTGCTAATTTGAAGTGAAAAGCCTGAGTGGCTAGCCTATAGGTAGAATAGGTGAATGAACAAGTGGGCGGCGATCGCTATTGGTGCAGGAACTGAGAAAATCGACTCCAAGCCAGGTCCTACTAAACAAGATGACAATTGTCGCGTAGCCTACCTACCGGGGAGGGGGTATTTTTGAAAGACTCTGCAGGCAGGCAGATGTGTCGGCCTTTTTACTGGGACATGACATTGTGAGTCATAAACTGTTCCTACCCAAGAAATTAAAAAACATAGGGCCTATAGCCTCCGTCTTCAGCCTAACAATAGAGGACTCACTCCACTAGACAATAACATGACGACGCATTTTACTGGGAGAATATTGTATTAGGCCTAATGCTGATTTCTTATTTTGCATTAGGCCTACTTGATGTTTGTACACCACAGTGCAAATCTCCTGCAGCCGGTTCGATAAAGAATATAGGTTTACTTACTTACTTACTTACTTACTTTAGGCCTATATTTGGTGCAGCCTGACAAAATTTATATTCGTTTAATTGAGAAAAACAATCTGACAAAAACGCAGTAATGCTAACATGAGTGATAATGGATAATTAAAGTTCATTAGAAGATTTTAGAATAAACTAGTAAATATTTTTATATAATGATCTGGGAATAAATTGAGAGCTGTCCTTGGGTGGGAGAATATGGTTGTGTGCTCTAGGTCTTAATTGGTGAGAGGAGAGGGGTCGGAGTGGAGGTAGGAGTTGGTGAAGTATAGGGCCTACATGCTTGGGGTTGTGTAATATAGAGAAAAGAGTTTCGCATCGGCTATATTGGCAAGTTCAGAGACTGTTGGAAAGGATTGCTCTAGGTAACCTAGGCGTTTGGCTCTTTTAGGAGTTTTTCCAGGCGTTCTTTATCGGAAGCCAGCGTGAGACCCCACCAGGATGGGGAGGCATACAGAAGTTTAGCAACGGTAGTGGCTTTGGTTACATTGTGGATAGATGAGGAAGAAAGGCCATGGGTTTTCAGTTTTCTGATAGCATAAAAAGAGGAGGAGCAAGATGCTTTGAGGTGGTCTATATGGGCTATTCACGTCTGTAGCAGGTAACGCAGTGAAATTTGATCGTCCAATCCCGAACACTTTGACTCAGCTGCCTACCAGATGTATAATTTATATTTATACTTTATGTATATATAATTATTATATAATTATATAATGCTGTCTCGTCGCAAGTGATAGAGAGGCCGCCACTCTATTTTTTGGCACAAAATTGACCCTCGCCTTCGCTCGTCACATTTCTTCACAACTCTCCAACCCCAATTACAGTAGCCTACTAGACCTATGACGTCGCCAACTTGGGACCTTAAATGCTGCAAACAAAATGAACTTTAACAACACTCAAAATAACAGAAAAAAGTCTTACCAGTCTATAAATTGCACAAAATATCATTTAATGATATCATATGCTAAGTTAAAGCAATAAGCAGTTTACTGCTGCATAATCAAAATGAGTTAGCTGAAGTGTTTCATTCTAATATTTCCTTATTTTACATGTAATTGAAAATTATAACCTAATTACATTTGCAGTGCAATTGATACAACTTTAAGTAGCCTAGCCTACTGTTGTTGAACCCTTCGTTACATATTTACACTAGGTATCAAAATCAAGTTCAACTCGAAGCCAAGTTAACGGCGATTCAGATAACTGAGATAATATTATCTCAGTGGTTACCAACTAATTGTAATTGTAATTATAATTGTAATTGAGCATTTATATAGCGTCACCCAGAGATTCAGAGGCGCTCTAAATCAACTAAATCAACTAAATCTAGTATCAACTAAATCTTCATGTTCGGTAGGGGAGAATGTCCTGCATTGGGACATGTCCTGCATTGGGACAGTGGTGGTATCGTCATACAAGGCTTATCGCTTTACAAGTAGCCAAGTGGCGTCGCATTTCGTTCCGGGATGTAGGAACAGGAAGAATGTAACTTCTTACAGATAGCGAAATATAATTGCAATTGGAATTATTATTATAGCGCCACGTCAGAAACACTATTTAGATTAATTAGCAACTTCTATTGCGCCGGTGTCTTATGCACAAGGCATCAACCGATGGCACGCTCTGGGTCAAGGATCTCACGGTTCTCACCCGATCAATTCATTGAAATTATGAACAGGGTCGAGGCTATTATATGGTCGATATAGAAAGGAGCCAACATTTACAGAATGTCTACACTACTTTGTATAGGCAGTGCTGGAGTAGCATGTATAGACGGCAGCCCAATACATTGCGTTTTATTTTAATTTTATTTTTAAATCAAGACAATAACTTGAATTAAAATAGCCTCGGAACTATTCATCACACTCATCAATCAGAGTAACCTAGAAACCTATAATGACGATCGTACTGTGCGTGATGTAGGCCTACATAGTTAGCGTATAATCTAGATTTGCAAGGCTTTAGGAATTTGTATTATTACATGGGTTGCAACTACATCGGATCATTACAAGCTACATAATTATGATTTCAGCTGATTAAACAAACACAAAAAGGTAAGACTGATTGTCTTATTTGTATGCAACATCAAACAACATTGTCTTGTTGAAATTACAGAGCTTGTAATATACACTCTTTTACGGTACAAAAGGTCAGGATTCTTCATCGGTACTCGGGTCGGTAGGTCTTTGTCTCGGTCGCTGGCACAGTACGCAATAGGCATTTTCGCAGTTATTGTCATTGAGATTGCCTATGTGGTCAGCTTTAATTTCGACGCATTTTTCTCTGCCCTGATAGCAGTCCGGTTGTTTTGGTCTCCAGTTTTGGTGGGGCATCGTGTACGTCCTTCCTTCGACCGGATTCCAAACAAAGTCCCTAGAGCAATCGTAGTACAATCTTCTGCCGCTTGTCCAAAGAAGTCTGCCAGACGATGTATTGCAAGTTGAAGTGTGTCCTGAATAGTAATTTAAAATGAAGTAGGCTTACATCTTTATCGAATTAATTGTACGAACACATCGTCAGAAATCATGAATTCAGTCATAAAGGTTCAAAAGAGAAAATTTTGTCCATCTGATGTTTTCCAATTGCAAATTTAATTTTAAGCAACATTCAAAAAGGTGCACCGATTTCAAATTCGCGTCAATAGAGCCATCATGCGTATAATCAGCAAACTCTGCAGCTAACTAATAGAAACTTCAAAGCAGGTGCAATAGTCCAGGCAAGTCAGATTAAAGGAAGAGTGGACAAGAGTTGCAGTGACGTCGAAGAGCACATTTTGCCGCATGATTCTGATTGGTTGGAATTGGCAAAAGCAGGACATGTAGAGAAAAGTAGCGTGCTCATCCGTGGTGATGTTTTCGTCAAAAGCAATCTAAGATTCTGAACATCATGTGATGCTTTCCAGTTTGGTAATGTCGTCGCTATCGCTTCTGAGTGGTTTACATCGATAAGGGCACGCATAAAGGGCGCAACACAAAAGTGCGCACACAAAAGAGCGCTCACACATCACAGCGCGGTCAAATAAAATCGCTGGCTAATTAGACCGCTAATTATGAGCGCGCACCAATATCAATGATTAATATACCTACATGTCAATGAAAGGAAACATAATACTAACATTAAATTTCAGCGCTAATAAAAGAAATGGCAATTCAGAAAAAATTATCGATTAAATAAACTCTTATTAACAGCATTTAAATCTCTATGAATCCAACGAATGATATTGTGTAGATAAGGTTGTCGCTTAATATCTCATTGATTATAAGGCAAACATAATAATAATAATAATTATAGTTAATCGCAGTTCGCATGCTAACAGTGGCGTAACGAAGGGGGGCAGTGGGGATCAACCACTCAAGTCAATCCCTGCTCGCATCTGATATAGATTAAAGCCGTGTACGCCTACTCGATTTTTGTGAGGTTTATAAACGAACCACTCAAATGCGTAGGCATACGAACATACGGTAAGAAAGTTAATAATTTGAACTAACGGACATGTTGCTGATTTGTGAATGGAAAAATGAAGCTCCACTCACTGTAGTCGGAATCAATTTGTCGAAGATGAGTTCGAATAATGTTGTGTTCTGCTGCAGTTGAAATCATGACCGGTCTCGCGCCTCTACCAAAGGTACTACAAGATCGGATTGCAAGACTCCACTTTACTTGTTGTTGATAGACTCCGTAACAGTATGGTGAGTCCGAATGTGTCGCGTAATTGAATCCTTCTGGACAACCAACAGCTACAATATGAACGATTTCTATCAAGTACAGACCAGACAAAACTGCTTCTGCTGTCACCGCTGCTGTTGCTACAACAGCAACAACGGCAACAACAACAACAGCCAGAGCAAGAGCGGCTACGATCGCTGCTACGACCGCTGCTACTATTACTACTAGGGCCTACTACCACTACAGTAACTACTATAAATACTAACCACACACTGTTATTATCAATATTAATTTTTGCCCAGAGATTTCTCAGATCTTCTGGTAAATGAGCCACTATGGCCGCTTGAGGTCCGTGAACATTTTTGTCTCGGGTTTTTTGGACTTGTTTACCCATGTACCCTACTATCTGAAACAAAAGGGGCGCATTGGTTAACATGTGTGAAAGTTGTTAGTTCTTCTATCCAACTACAAACTGTGCTGCATCAGTAGTTTAGAATTCATGATCCGTAAAGCAACAGTTCAGTTACTTGTGAAAGTCACTGCTTCGCTGAAGTACAAGTTCCGTACAAGGAACCAAATCAGTGTAGTCTGTAACATGAACATGGTTCTCTTCTCATCTACAAAGACAACAGACAATTGTGTTAAATTATCTTAATTTGTACCTCAAAGACTTTATCCATTTAGCACCGTCTATTATTACATTCGTTTATTGACAACAAAGGCTGATAGACACACCGCTGTCAGGTACATTGTGAAAGAGAAAAAATACGAATAAATACGAGTAAGCTGTTCTTGTTTGAGCGACAAAATGAGATTGATCCAATCAACGTATAATTATGTCTGAGATTATCTGTGTCCTAATAAAATTACCTCAGGGAAGTATAGGCAATTGTATAAAAAATGTTTGATGAGATAACCTATTTATTTATGCTCATACATAAGTAACATAACTTATATATCATAGGATACATGAGATGAGATAATTTATCATCTTTCATCATCATCATCGTCAGGATCCATGGGCCGAAGGCCCGTACGGTAGGTGTTCAACGCTTGCATCGGATCCATGGGCCGGAGGCCCGTTGGAGTCCAATGCTTGCATTGGATTTCATGCGTATTTTTCTTTACGAACGGAGTATCTGCACCCATCCGTTCGACCTTCTCACTTCTCCCTTAACCCTAGGGCTACCAAGCTTTTTTTGTGACACTGGCTACCAAGGGGGGGTGGTTACCACCCCCTGGATTTCGTGTTTGGTTTCACATATCATAACTTGTAATATAGCAATGGATTCAGCATTCATGTCTGCACAGAATGGTATATTTAGTTGTACATTATGTGAATGCACCTCGAAATTACATTACTTTTAACAACGAAACCCATTAATTAGCAATATTTTATATTATTGCGTACATTTTGTACTTTTTGGATAAACAAATATAAGATTATGTGTGTTTTGAAACTAATCTATGTATACAAGATACACACAATCATCCCTACACATGTTTATATAGTATAAATGTACATCCATACATATATATCCATACATATATATCGGTTTACGTTGTAATGCTGTATTCAGCCATTTTCACACAGATTACGCGTATTATTATTTATTTTGATCACTTCCGGTATTCAAAAGACAAAGATGTAGGAATGCAAATGAAGCCCTATATTCCCTCTAAAGAATGGTATCTTTGTTTCTCTTCCAGGAAGACAAATGAATACGTTACAGACAAAAAACTAAGGGGGAGTGCTTCCATTCAGCCATTTTTCACGCATATTACGCGTATTATTATTTATTTTGATCACTTCCGGTTTTCATAAGACAAAGATGTAGGTATGCAACTGAAGTCCTGCATTCCCTCTAAAGAATGGTATAATTGTTTCTCTTCTAGGAAAAAAAGTCAATAAGCTATAGTCGAAAAACTAAGGGGTGGTATCCACCCCCTGGTGACTCGGGTATATCAGGTATAACTTTTGAATGGCGTGGGTTACCACCATGATGTTTACCTCAAAATGTGCGCCAATGAATCTGCTACAGCTGCCTAAAATGCAAAAATTATATTCCATATGGGAAAAAAATTATGCATAAAAACGTAGTGGGGGTGGCAACCACCCCCCTTGGTAGCCCGAGGGTTAAAGAGAGTTCCAGGCTTAGGACTGGCTCTGATATCCACTATCTTGTGGTATCAGAGGCGGCGATGCCGCCCACGTTTGCCAGCTTTTTCAGGGTTCCTGCTTAGCCTGTCCACCTCGCGTTGCGTAGCGCCCTAGGTGGTACTTCAGCCAAGACCTTCACCACTGATGGCATATCCTCAGCAGGCACTCCCCTACTGACTGTTGCAACCCCCTCACCACGTTGAGGTGTGAGTCGGACTTTAGTGGGCTGTATATTTCGTCCATGACTAAGCAATTAAATTTTGTCCATGGAAAATTGCCATAATTTTTGGAAAGCAAATATTATTATCAGATGGATGTTCTCGATATTCTCTGGATGCAGTAGGCCCTACGTTTTCCAACACTTAATACTGTTGAAATTGATTAGGCCTCTATTCCATTAAATTTTTCATTTCTTCTTCACCTAAAATTAACGAAATTCGATTCCTGGTCACAGTTTGCAACCAATTCGCTGGCCTAGAGCAAGAGGAGGAGAAGGAGGAGGAGGAAGAAGAAGAGTCTCTTAAGCTAGCCCTGAGGCAGCCATGGGAATTAAGTGTCAGCGAGTTCATTTTCCTATCCGCATCATACGAGGACAAGTGATCAGTCCTCTCTTCGATATCTCGTCTTCCAACCAACAGTCATTCATTCATTCATTCATTTCAGATATTTATATAGCGCCTCTTGAAGATTTCTACTCAGAGGCGCTCCCGACTACAGCGCGGACACTGAATCGGAGTTTCACGCCGAAGCGCATGAGCAATTGCGAGTGAAGGACTTGCCCAGGGTCCCTACGCGGCGGCTTGAGGTGGATTCGAACCCGCAACCCTCCGGCTGCAAGGCACCGAACATACCCCTACACCACCGCGTCAGTGTACTCATTACATAGCTGAATTGTCCAGTGGGTCCGAAATCGCAAAACAAACTTCTGCCCTGGCGGGCATTTGAAACCCTCGCCTCTATATTAGTCCTAACCATATGCATACACAAGGTGATGCCTTTTAAATTGTGTTATATAACTCCATGCAGCAGTCAGGCCAGAAACTACGACAAATGTAATCAGTAGAGTTAAAGTCCTCCACTTGAGTACGAGGCCATTCCCAAATTTATTATAAATAATAATGATAATAAAATACAAATAATCATATTATAGGCCTAGTCATTATTGTAATAGTAATTACCCATCCGTGAGAAAGTGTAGTCTTCTTCGCTGGTTTCTGATGATTCTTCGAAGTCAGGGAATGCCCGTCTGTCTGTCTCACGCTGATTGGTGTACTTGCGATGGGCAACCACCTCGTATAATAAGCGAATTCAGAGAGTTCGTGGTAAATTGGATTCACAGAGAAGCTCTCTATAGTTGTACTTCAGTAGAAAACACCTGCCGAATACAAACTATCTATTCTCGTGCTTATCAGAGTAAACAAGTTCTAAATTTTGAAATGTTGTGAGTGACTTGTGACTGAAGGTATTAGTTATAGAAATTGACGTAGCCTACACATTGTTTGTTTATACAGCGATGTGAGATAACAACCAATTCGCTTATTGATGTCTCTCTATAGTTGTGATTGAGTAGAAAACACCTGCGGAATACAAACTATCAATTCTTGGGTCTCTCAGGGTAAACAAGTTCTAACTTTTGAAATCAGTGTGTGACTGAAGGTATTAGTTAGGCTATAGAACATGACGTAGATATTGCTATGAAGTGATGTGAGATAAGGCAACCAATTCGCTTATTGATGTCTTCCTTTTACTTTTTCCTTGCACAAAGTACAGACCACCTGCAAGGCTGCAAAACAAGTCGTTTTTCTTCGCATTTAAAGACGTTTAGTGTCGTACGTAACAACTTCTAAAGCTCCTCTTGAAGTAAGCCTACAACATAATTAAAGGAGATCCCTATTACGCAAACCCCGTGGGAACAGAAAGTCTTGGAACTTTAGACAAGTAAAGTCAGTAGGTCTAATGCCCCAGTTAACACCGTGATGCGAATAGCAGATGGAGGTAATTCACGAGCAGAGGATCAACAGAAGCATTAGCACAATAATGGGCAGGAGTGGTCTGAGATCAGAGAACCAGGTTATGACAGCCCAACGAGCGAAGACAGCAGAAACAGGTCGACGATCAAAGGCACTGATGTAGACCCAAGAGCGTCCAAAAAAGTAATCAGCAGATTTATATTAATTGATCAAGAGGAAGCCAGTGAAGATGATCAGGCATCAATGCGGAGATATGGGAATAACGAGAATAGTTTGGCATAGGTTATAGGGAACTTGTAATAATAAGGCCTGAAATTTATTTCAAACTGAAGTTAAACGGAACATAGTATATCTTTATTTTTTCAGTCTTGTCTTGAGCACTTTGATCATCCATGGATGAACTTTGAACATCTGACAGTCGGTAGGTGGCGACATTGGTGTTCTAGCTGTGTCCTGCAGAGAAGGAATTTCAAACTGAACAATATGCAAGCAGATCTGATTAATGAAAGGGAGCGAGTGTGTAATAATTCATTGAACTCAGTGTGAGACAGGGCAAGGTGCAAGAGCAGTCATCATTCATCTGGTATCACCATGGCGGCACTGTGGCAGGAACGTGGTGGCAGAGAACTTGTTTTCATCTGTTGATCTTGCAGAGCAGCTACTTGCAGATGAAATGACATACAGTATATTGGGACAATCCGTAGCAAACAAGCTTCATATTCCTGAGGCAATGAAGGCCAGGCGCAGGTGCCAGAAATTGAGTTCTTTGTTTGGATTTAATTTCCAACTTATTCTCGTATCGTTTGAACGCGCCATGACTATTGGGGTACCAAGGGACCCCAGTTGGTCATATTAGGGAGTAAAATTTGTTGGTCTCATGAGGTTTAAGCATTGAGCAGTAAGCAGTTAACTGCTGCATAAACAAACTGAGTTCGCTGGACTGCTTCATTCTAATATTTCCTTTTTTCTTATGATTGGTACAGTAGGCTACAGTAATTGTAATTACAGCTTAATTACATTTGCAGTTCGGTGATCCTCGCATGCAGTTGCATTTTGCATTTCTTTTAAATTCGTATTATTATGGATTGCAGGAAATCCTCCGGCCATACTCTCGTTGTATATAATTATGGGTATATTTCACAACCGACAGCAAATTAGAGAAATTTCCATCTTCTCCTTTGTACGGCTTACACAAAGAGTAGAATTATAATTTATACTTTTTAAACACATTGTAGGGCATGAGTTTGTTAGAAAAAAATATTTCTATTATATTTTTTAGATGGTTAGTATGAGAAAAAATGTATAAAGTCCAAATTTAACCTGAAATTGCATTGTCCTTTCTAATGGTGAGTCAATTCAACGTTACGATACGGTAACAGTTGAAGCGCTGAGCTGATGTTTTATATTTTTTAGATTATTAACTTTTATAATATATCTATTGCATATTTATGCTTTTATTAGAAAATTAACGAAGTACATAATCAAAAAATAAATAAAACCCTCTGTCTTCAATTATAATTATTGCTTACAACACCGTTACGAATGGGTTTCTGCCATCTGTGGAATAAATTGAAAACCCTCGTTTTTTTAATTGACATCTTCGAAAGCAGGACACATGTCTGCAATGATTTTACCAACAAGAAATCAATATGGATGTTTGCTTCTGTTCACAATTTTCAGAAATTTATCCGGCAATGTTATAGTATAAAAAAGATTTACAACTCCGTGACTGTTATTATTGCATTTGGCGTATATATTTTTTTCTTTCAAAAATAATATTGAAACTGGCCACTATAAACTAACTATATTTCATATCTTAACTCCGGTCAGCGTGGGGACCTACTTAGGAATATTTTACAACTCCGTTACTACAACTCCGTTACTTTATATTTATATTAAAATGAATTTATTTAAAGGTACATGTATATGATTTATCGTCATAATAATTTAGGTTGCTTTGTAATAATTTAATGCATACTTAAAACTAATTAACTACCAATTGTACAATAGGCTACAATACAAAATTTATAAGTAGGGCCTACAATAATTATTATCGTATGGGTAATTTATTCTTTAGTTTTCAAAGTGAAAACAATAGGCTACTTCAAAACATGGTAGCAGATCAATCTGGAATGGCAATCCTCGTCATCAGAAGTGACGATTTCTTAGCATCGAAGTTAAATGTATTCATGAAGCTGAATGCACCAGTTCTTCAAAGCCTTTGAAGCTCTAAGCAAATTGTGTAACGCGTCATAAGATCAGCTTATGTATGTAAGTGCCCGTTTAGGCTAATCGTATGAAGTTAGTAGAAATGTTGCTTTCATTGCAAACCGATCTTTGGATATTAAATTTTGCCATATTTCGGTTTGTTGGAAAGGTGGACGTGGAGACTATTTGCAAAATGCATAGGCTATCGATGAACACGGGAAAAATGAAGAGGTGCTGTGTTTGGTGCAGGAAGAGAGTAGCCTACACTCGTGATGTTATATAGAAAAGACACTACTCACGCTCAGATGTTCACGTTTTCCGCTTAGGACTTTACCCTGCAGACAGTGCTTCAATTAAACACCAAGATGATTTCGCTTTAAAATCAATATAACAGTTACAATTAGGTCAACTCTTCTGTAACGTATAAACTTCGACATACACTCAGTAGTGTTTGTAAATTGTATAAAACAATGATGGACAATGATAAAACGTGATGGACCCAAGTATACGGCGATGATTAAATCGCTAGGCCTATATAACTTACTTATTTACGTATATGAAAGAAGCATCGAACTCTGAGCTTAGGTCTATAGTTTCTTTGTAACCAATGAGATATATTATAAGCGCTAGAGAGCGTGTGACGTATATTTCCTTCATGTCGCAGTGAAGTCACAATCGCAAGCGACCTTCACCCCAAGCTAGGCTTTCTAAATATAGATATCGATGTTTACTTTTGTTTGGCCTATCACAGCTGAAGTTGTACTGTGAAATGAAGCTTGCATGACGTCAGCCAGCGCTCATTTACATAATTGGTGACGTGTCCACGCAATAAACGTCGATTATGCCGTCAATTTCTCGATTATGACGTCAGTCAACGCTCATTTGGGCTTAAGGGCCAAGGCCGTTTTCAATCGGAAGCCTCAACATAGATGGTAGATGCTCGCTCTAGTGTTATATATTTATATATTATGCATCTCTATGTTTGCAACGCCATTTTGAATAGATAGACAAAGAACGATTGGTGACATTTTTAATTATTACTCTGGTTTACGTGAGTTATTTTAGCCTTCGACATTAAACTTCTTTTAAGCGTATTTTTATTGGTATGTAGAGGTTGATATTAAAATAATATTAAGCCCGATTTTGCGCAATTCGAAGAATGTCACGCAAACTTTTACTGGATGAATAAATCTGCAGAGGACGAATCCGCCGAAAAGCCATCGCTCATGCGCAAATCTTCGACCACGCATAATGATTGTTCTGCTGCTTCGTCTTATTTAATTAATCAGAATAAGATCCCGCTTAGTAAAGAGACCTGATTTTCCTTCTTGAAGACATTAGCTATTTAGGCCTACTGCCTGTAACAAGTTGCGTCTGTGACAGCTTGGTTTCATGATTAAACGAATATTGATTGATTGCTTAGGTTAAGAGTCTCAGTGTAGCAACGCTGTTTTGAAACAAGGATAGGGCCTACTTAGCGGCACCTATTCGTTTAGCCACGCTTGGGACTTGCACCATCTCCAACTTAACTTGCAATTCATAGTTCAAATCTGCTGAGAACCTGCTGGTGATGATGGTGATAATGGTTTTATTATTGTTATTAGGCTATTATTCTTTACCAGAGGTATCAAGGATCCCTCGGGATTTAGGAAAAATTGCTATTAGGAGCAGGAAATTTGTCTGGAGGGTCAGGCCTCATCTTCGGGGTTATTATTATTATTATTATTATTATTATTATTATTATTATTATTATTATTATTATTATTATTATTATTATTATTATTATTATTATTATTATTATTATTATTATTATTATATTAAAACAGTTATTGTTCCTCTAAGATCAGAGTTCTAGGGCCCCATTGAACCAAGGCATGTGACAGCGTTGAATCGCTGGACAGTAACAGAGATCTTTTGAAAAAGGAAGAAGGTTTCTTGTGGATCTTCCGTTGTTCTGGTCAACCGTCTGCCGAGTTCCTTGATAAAAGCCAGGCCCTCCTGGTCCAAAGGTCCCATCGTCTCTATCGCGATTGGAGTAAAAAGGTATCTTGTTTGAAGCTCCTCGTATTTGTTCTTCTTTCTAGTCGCTTTATTATTATTATTATTATTATTATTATTATTATTATTATTATTATTATTATTATTATTATTATTATTATTATTATTATTATTATTATTATCATCGTCTCAGGAGCTTCTACACCAAATATTTGCCGATGATGTGCAAGCCTACATCCACACCCATTCAGCCGATGCGGTGGCTACTGTGAGTCAGATGTGTCTGACTATGGATGTCCTCTCTTCTTGGATGGCCTCTAGAGGTCTGCGGGTAGAGCGTTTTTGTTACCCGACCCGTACCCGTAACACAGAACTGTTACCCGTACCCGTACCCGACCCGTACTCAAAATTACTACCCGACCCGACCCGTACCCGCGGGTATACCCGTACCCGTACCGTACCCGCCACGTTATTAATTCGCCTTCCCATATAGTTCCAGACTCCCAGTACCTACCAGGCCAATAGGCTCAATGGCTATCAACACGGCAGTTTGAAACAAAATACCGCTAATTGAGTAGTTTGCGTATTTCTCAGAGGAAAAGGTATGACAGGCTTCGAAGTATGTCCAGCCTTGACTGTTGGACTGGACAGTAAATCACGCGGCGACGTTAGTGACCTCTGACCCCAGTTGTCGGGACTGAAACTCAGATCAGATATAATTATGTAAAAGCACTACGATCGTGTTAATGGAAACAAGCCACTTTGTAACTGTAATTTGGGCATCTTTAATGAATGTCAAGTTTACTAACGCGCAAAGACATAGGTCAACACAAGCATATAGTACTTAGAGAGGATGACACCAGTTATGGTAAGCAAGTCTTTTAAGATGCAAGACTCACTATTATGTATAACCCCAAAATTTCAATTTGGTACGGGTAAACCGGATATACCCGTACCCGTAATGCTCTTACCCGTACCCGACCCGTGGAAACCCGACCCGACCCGTACCCGACCCGCGGGTACGGGTCGGGTACGGGTAAACCCGCGGGTACGGGTATAGCCGCAGACCCCTAATGGCCTCCAATCGGCTACTCTTAAATCCCTCTAAAACACAGCTCATTTGGCTGGGTAGCCGTAGACAACTGCAGGGTATCGACTTTCCTCAACTTACCCTGCTCTTTCCTCACATAACCTTTTTCCCTCACAGTTCGTGATCTGGGACTTTCTCTTGACTCCGAGCTTACTTTATCTCAACATGTGAACTCAATTGCACGGAGTTGTTATTATCAGCTTCGTCAGCTTCGAGTGGTCTCTCGCTCTCTCTCTCTCATGATGCAGTTGTGGTCCTTGTTCATGCCTTTGTTACTAGTCGAATTGACCACTGTTCCTCACTACTTGCTGGCCTTCCCCTTGGTGTTTTGGGGCGACTAGATCGAGTTCTACGCTCGGCTGCTTGGCTTATTGGACGTCTTCCTAAGTACTCTCCTGTCTCTGCATACATGCGTGATGTGTTGCATTGGCTGCCTGTGTCTCAGCGTATCTCATATCGCATTGCTGCTCTTGTTTCTCGTTGTGTTCTTGGCTGCGCTCCATCTTACTTGCGTGATCTTTGCCGCCCAGTGTCTGATGTTCCAGCGCATCGGGTGCTTCGCTCTGCGACGAGGGGTGAGTTCCTTGTTCCACGGACTCGCTTGGCTATTAGGCAGCGCCGTGCTTTCTCGGTTGTTGGCCCTTCCATTTGGAATGACCTACCACTTAAGCTCCGTTTTTTACTTGTAAGCCATCTGACAGGGTTCTACAAGTCCCTCAAGTCTTTTTCTTTAGTCGTGGCTGGGCCGGGAGCGCTCCTGAGTAGTTTCTTGAAGGGGCGCTATATAAATGCTCTGAATGAATGAATGAATGAATGAATATCCTCCTCTCTCCTTCGAGTCTCCTCTTCCTTCTCCAGTCCCTGATTGTCGTGCATTTCTCCTCTTCACTTCTGTAGAGTTCCACCACATACTCCTTCCATCGGTTCTTAACTTCATTTGTTTCATTTATGAGTCTACCTTGTATGTCGCTAAACTCTATTCCTCCTCCTGGCCCCAGTTTCCTAGATATCTGTTTCACCTTTTCGTACACTTTGTCAGATCTTCCTTTTGCTGTAAGTCTTCTAACTCTTGACATTTTTCGTCCCACCATTTTCCCCTTCCCTCTTCCTTTATTCTTCTCGGTTTATTTTTTATCTTCTATATTCCTGCCTTGCTCTTACGGTGCTTTGGTGTTTTCATTTCCTCCGTTGCTCCATCTCTTCCATCACTTCTCTTGTTACCCACGGTTTCCTACCAAGGTACTCTATTTTCTGCTCCGACGATGTCATTGGCGCTCTGTATGATATTTCATTCCGCCTTTTCCATCTCTCTTCTATGGATTCGCCCTCGTATTCTGTTAGATTTTCTTCTATTTTCTTTCGCAGTTCGTTTCTCCTTTCTTTCGGGTTCTGTTTATTCCATCTCTGTCTTATCTTCTTTTTTCTCTTGATTAATTTCTGTTTTATCCAGGCCTTCATGATGATCAAGTTCTGATCTGTGTCTGCGTCTGCACCCGGCGTTGCTCTTGCGTTCTTGACACTGTATCTGTATCTGTGTCTTACCATTATGTAGTCCAGCTGATATCTTGCCATAATAATTATCTCCCGGAGATTTCCACGTGTACCTTCGTCTCTCCTCGTGCTGAAACCAGGTGTTTATCATTATTATCGTCTCTGCTATTTCTCTTTCCCAAACCATACTTTCCAGTACATTTTCCCTCTGCTTCTCCCACCACCGCGTTCCAATCTCCCATTATGACTACATAATCTGTTCCCTTGGTTCTATCCAGTATTTCCTCCAATCTCTCATACATTTCGTCCACGTCTTCATCTTTGTGCGTTGTTGTTGGCATGTATATCTGTATTATTACTATATCCACTGGTTCTGCCTTTATTTTGACCTCAATCATCCTGCTTCCATATCTTTCAATCGTTACTATGGAAATGGCAATCTTCTCCTCTACCAGAACAGCTACACCGTTTTGGTTGTTATCACTTCCTGTGTGTATGCGTTGACGAGTTCCATCATCCGTCCTTCACTAATAAAGCCTCCCTCCTCCTTCCATCTTGTCTCCGCCAGCCCCAGCACATTTAAGTTTGCTCTTTTCATCTCCCCTGTAACATTTGAAAGCTTCCCAGGTCTTAGCATTGTGCGGATATTCCATGTTCCTGATTGGATTTTGTTTCTATGATCTTCATGTTGATTTTGCAGGGTTTCGCTGGTTGACGACCGAGGAGGCCCCACCCCCTCCCCTGCCGGACGCGACTCTCCCCGGTATCCACGTTGAATAGTTGACGTCGTTGGTTTTTTTCTTACGTAGCTTCATCTTCCATATACTCGGAATATATTGAGAGGTGGTCTCTCAAGTACTTCCTCTCGGTATTTTTCTCGAGACACCGTCCCTCTTGCGTTGACGAGTTCCGTCATCCGTCCTTCAGGATTTTCTGCTCTGGGTACACGCATATCCCTGCGAGGACTCGGTCGTCCACCACGCACTTTGTTCCCAACAGGGGTACCACGATAAGGTGGCGTGGTGGGCAATTGAGCAACAGAGGCTTTTTGATACGCTTGCTGCCCCATTTCGGTCCCCATATTTACACTAGGTAACAAAATCAAACTCAACTCGAACTAACGACGAGTTAACGGCGATTCAGAGTTTCTAAGCCCGATTAATTGACAACTTCTTAAGTCATCGATAACTGAGATATTTCCGTGGTTACGAACTAAATCTTCATGTTCGGTATTCGTCATACAAGTTTAATCGCATTACAAGTAGCCACGTGGCGTCGCATGTTGTTCCGGGATGTAGGAATAGGAAGAATGTAACTTCTTACAGATAGCGAAATGTAATAATTGTAATTGGGAATTAATATAACGCCACGTCAGAAACACTATTTAGAGTAATTAGCAACTTCTATTGCGCCGGTGTCTTTTGCACAAGGCATCAACCGATGGCACGTTCTGGGTCAAGGACGCGGACAGAATTAGTTTTGTCACCGTGATGAATATACTGCTAAGCGATAGAACATTCTAGTATGTCAGACGTAGATCACATTCAAAGCAGTGGAAGACCATCGTCTGTGCGGATAATAATTATAAAAGAATGGCTGGTATACAGCCTATGAGCCACATACGAGTGGAGACAACGAGGAGACATCACCCTAACTCTGGCCGATTTTGTTCCAGGTGTTAGCTTAGAAATAGTCTTTGATAATTATGCTAAGTGATGTGTCTGTATTGTCTGGGTCAGGCAGCTCTAACTGAAAGAACTGTAACTGTTTATGAACATGGTTGGTCCTCAGTCTTCGCCACGATCAGTAAAATTAATAAACAAAATCTAGGCTATATTATAAGTTTAAGTCTGTTTACGTTGTCCTTCCGTTTGTTTGTTTGTATGTTTGTTTGTATGTATGTCTGTTGTCTAAAGGCTCCGAAACAGAACGCTTTAGCGATTTACAAAATTTTACAAAACATTATTACGCCGCGTCTAGGTCAACGCGACTATTTTCAGCTCGCAATTTTATTTAAACGCCGATATATGGCCATTTTAACCCTTTGGAGGTGAGGTGAAGCATTGTAACGTTTCAGGTGAGGTGGGGTCTGACATACCCCAATACATATAATTACTTGCAAGTCGCAATATCAACTATAATATAAATTGTGAGCTAAACTACAGTTATGTAACCAATTGTCGGCTAAACTGGTGATTTTCAGGAACAAATAACAGTTTTCAATCATAATTGATATGGCCAGCGTGGTGGCGCTCAAAATCAAGCGGCCCTTTGCAATGGCATCTTCGTGGCCCTCAAAACATGTAACATTTTGGGAACACGTGACAATGTCGTGACATAATACCCGTAATAATGGATCAATTTTGCATCGATGCAACACTATAAAAATATGCAGTAATATCTTATAATCGCACATTTTTTCGGCACTGTGCCGTTACTTTTTTAAATTCCTTAAAATCAATATGTATACGAAAAATTAAAATTTCACTTTAATATGCAAGAAATAAAAAAAAATGGCGTCCAAAAGTACCTGAAAGTGTCCTAAAGTGTCCGTATTTCACATTCACTAAGGTAGACAAAAATAATCCAAGCTGGTTCTACGTTTTCCGTAGAAAAAGCAGCGTAGAATAGCCTTGGGGTGTGTCATACCCCACCTCACCTCCAAAGGGTTAAATTTCCAACTTTCATCGAGGCTATATACCGAGGCTATATATCTCAATACCGGCCATAGTATGGCCATTTGTCCACGTCACGCAGGCTAAAATTAATATGCAATCTTACGTCATGCGGAGCATTTAGGTTAACGCTCTGATTCGCAACCAATCACGATGACCGTTGATTTCAAATCAGAAGTGGTAACGCCCACGGCAGAATTTCAATGCAACACTTTAGGGATACGAAATTTTTAACGAACGTTTTCATTTGAATTTCTATAGATCTCAACCCAACTTTATATCAACTCAAAATTTACTTTAAATTCCGATATTTGGACATTTTAAGTTTCGATGTGAATGTGTTCATAGTTTCAATGTCATTGCTATGCAGGAGTATATATTGCATAGAGTTGTAATTACAATTTCAAGCCAGCGCGTAAATTCTCCAGAGGGACACACGAACAATTTGCACATCGTTAAATTCAAATTCACGGGCGCTGACGAAGATGTCGTTAAATTCAAATACACGGGCGCTGAGGAAAACCCGGGCGAACGCCGGGTAAAAACTACTAGTAAATTATAAAACTGCCTAAGCTGTTGAGTAAAGTGTATCGAAATAAAACTATTCAAGTAGTAGGTGATTTCAAAGTAACTGTTTAACATCAATCCATCCCTCATGGTGTCGCTCATGAAATATTGTAAAAAATCTGTGCTTGCTTATGTCTAATCAATTTTGGGTGTAAACTGTGTAGCCTACAATCACCGGAGCATTTGCATCGTTGCTTCGAACGAAATTCTTTTCACGCGGGGAACTTTGCGAAAGAGGCTTCCGATCACGGAGGGAATTACAACAATCAATGTTCACAGGAAGCGTTTTATTCCTACCCATTGGACAAGTCAGATAATTCAATGGACACGTTTCCCATGATATTCTACACCAACCCACCCCCAAAAGCATATCCCCTCGGATGGAATAAACCAGTGTATAGAGTATCCAGGGGATAGACCATGCTATCCCCATCGTCATGCGCATCACAATAGCCAAGACGAAAATCCAGTCAAAATCACCAAATACGAAGTAAATTAATTTGTGGTCGGCGTACAAACTAAGGATACGCAAATGATATTTATTTTATGTGTGCACTAAATCTAAAAAGTGCAACTGAATACACTTAGAAACCGCCAATAATGCAAACTAAACCGGATACACCATTTCGCTAAAAGGAGATACTCATTTATAGGGATACTCTATTTCGTGACACCGGCGCCCTGGACAATTATAGGTAGCCTATCTTCAGTCACCGGTTCAAGGTTCGTAGCACTGAAATTGCAGCCTATCAATAGTCACATAACAGTGCAATGGACTGCTCTATCACACTATTTATTGACTGTGTTTACTAAATGCTAGTGCTGTATGAACCAAATCTACATAGTTAGCGCATAATCTCGATTTGCAAAGCTTTAGGAATTTGTAATATTATATGGGTTGCAACTACATCGGGTCATTAGAAGCTATATTAATTATGATTTAAATTGATTAAACAAACACAAATAGCTAAGACTGATTGTCTAATTTGTTTGCAACATCAAACTACAATGTCTAATTGAAATTACAGAGCCTGTAAAATATACCCTTTTACGGTAATAAAAATCAGGAATCTGCATGGTCGGTACTCGGGTCGATAGGCCGGTCTCTCGTTCTTTGGCACAGTACGCAATAGGCATTTTCGCAATTATTGTCATTGAGATTGCCTATGTGGTCACCTTTCACTTCGACGCATTTTTCTCTGCCCTGATAGCAGTCCGGTTGTTTTGGTCTCCAGGTTTGGTGGGGCATTGTATAAGTATATCCGTCAACCGGATTCCAAACAAACTGCTGATTGCAATCGTAAGACAGTCTTCTGCCGCTTGTCCAAAGAAGTCTACCAGACGATGTATTGCAAGTTGGAGTGTGTCCTGAATAGTAATTTAAAATGATGCAGGCTTACATCTTTATCGAATTAATTAAGAAGTTATGCAATCATTCAATAAGGTCCAAAAGAGAAAATGTTGTCCATCTGATGTTTTCCAATTGCAAATTTATAGCAGTATTCATAAAGGTGCACCGATTTCAAATTCGCGTCAATAGAGCCATCATGCGTATTATAATCAGCAAACTCTCCTAACTAATAGAAACTTCAAAGCAGGTGCAATAGTCCAAGCAAATCAGAATAAACAAGAGTGGACAAGAGTTGCAGTGGCGTTTAAGGGCAATTTTGCCGCATGATTCTGATTGGTCGAAACTGGCAAAAGCAGGACATGTAGCCTAGAGAAAACTAGCGTGTTCATCTGTGGTGATGTTTTCGTCAAAAAACACTCTAAGGTTCTGAACATCCTGTCATGCTTTCCAATTTGGTAATGTAGTCGCTATCGCTTCTGCGTGGTTTACATCGATAAGGGCGCGCATAAAAGGGCGTACACAAAAGGGCGCTCTCACATAATCAATCAATCAATCAATCAATCAATCATTTTCATTGATCCAGTTCATCGTAACAAAACAAGTGTTGAACATAAACATTCAATATACAACCAAGTAATGACATGAAGTAGCACATTATTATACAAGTTAATATAATAATGAAGTCCAGAGCAAAAGGCACACCTACAAGGAAGAAATTCCCGTTGGGTAGGGGCCCAGAGGCGCGATCACATAAGAGCGCGGTCAAATAAAATCGCTGCCTAATTAGACCGTGTTCCAATATGAGCGCTCATATTGGAACACGGTCTCATTAGGCAGCGATTTAATACTAACATTTAATCTTATAATATAAGTCTTCGTTTGTTTACTTTGTCCTTCCTTATGTTTGTCTGTTTCTAAAGGCTCCGAAACGGAACGCTTTAGCGATTTGAAAAATCGCACGAAACGTTATTACGCCACGTCTGTTTCAACGCGACTATTTTCAGCTCGCAATTTTATTTAAACGCTGACATATAGACATTTTAAACTTCAAAATTATGAGCCTACCTTAATACCAATAACGGAGGCCATTAATATTCATATTTTAACCTCGCTTGAGCGACGTGACGTAAGAGAAATGTTGTCTTACGTCACGCGAGGATTAATTAGGCGCAATCGAAATAAAACACGGGCTCCGTTCCGAAAAATTACGAGCGCTGTAAGGGAACACGATCGAGCTTCGTCTTCTATTATATCAGTGGTTCTTAACCTTTTCAGGGGAGCCGAACCCCAAGAGAAATCCATGACCACTCACCGAACCCCTCAAGTTTGAACAATAATTTTTTAACTAATGGGGACAAAAGGAAATAAAAAATTGTACCAAAATGCGATACAATATTAATACATTCAATACATGAACTACTTACGGTTAACTATTTTATTAAATAAAAGTCGAAAAATAAAAATAAAATAGCAAATGATTTTTCATTCACACTCACTGACCCTGAATATGTATATATTTAAGAGGACCTCTGCCGAACCTCTGGCACTGGCTCACCGAACCCCAGGGGTTCGGTCGAACACTGGTTAATAAACACTGTATTATATTATTTAGCCCGGGGAACAAATAATAGGCCTATATAAGGTAGAGATAACCTGTGCAGTACTATAATTTTCAACTCATTATTTACTTTAAATTCCGATATAGACTATGGAAATGCTTATTTTCACCTCTAAATATCGTTGCCATTCAGATATGTGGACATTTCAAATATTTGAAGCCTTCAGCATATATAGTAAGTAAGTAAGTAGACTTTAGTTGCAGCCTTTAAAAATTACGCATGGGGAAAACCCGGGCAAAGCAGGGTAAAAAAATTCTAGTAGCTAATAAAGGCAATTCATAAAAAATTGTCGATAAAATAAACTCTTATAATATGCACGTTTAAATCTCTATTAATTCAACGAATAAAATTGTGTAGATAAGGTTATCGCTTAATAACTCATTGATTATAAAGCAAAGATAATAATATAGGCCTATCTAATCGCAGTTCGCATACTAACAGTGGCCTAACGAAGAAGGGCAGAGAGGGGCAATCGCCCCTGGGCGCAGCACAAAGGGGCGCAAAATTAGCTTTCAGTGGTACACAGTACTATGACAAGAACGATTCAAAGTCATCAAGCAAATAGAAAGAGGGCGTAGTCATCAAATTTTGGCCCTGGGCGCTTAAACCCTTCGTTACGTTACTCCGTGCTAAAAAAAAGTCGTGTGTAGATAAGGTTGTCGCTTAATAACTCATTGATTAGAAAACAAACATGATAGAGATTTAAATGCGCCTATAATAAAAGTTTATTTTATTGACAGTGATTTCTGAATAGCCATTGCTTTTCTTAGCAAATGCAAACTTTTATTCGCTGGACTAATAGAGATGGAAATGTGTCTGTAATAAGATTTTATTTTATAGACAATGATTTCTGAAGTGGATTTGCTTTTATTAGCGAATTTGCTAGTATAATGTTTGCTTTGACAGAAATGACATTTCTGTGAAAGCATTTATTTTTAATTATCAGCGGCTCCATTAATATTGGCGCGCGCTCATATTGGAACACGGTCTTATTAACCAGCGCTATTATGTGACAGCGCTCTTTTGTGTCGAGACCTTTTGTGGGATACCCTTCTGAGTCCATCCCTGCTCGCATCTGATAATTTAAAGCATGTGTACATCTACTCGATTTTTGTGAGGTTCATTAACGAAGCACTCAGGATCCTTCGAAGCACGAAGGATCCTGAGTGGCCGAGTGGGTTGGTTCCCACTCGTCACGCGCCCCGGGTTCGCTTCCCGGTCGGGTCGGTTTATCAGAGATTAATTTCTCGGATCTTTACTGCGGGTGGCTCGGTCGCATTATAAACGTGGAGTACAATACAAGACACAACACAACACAATATACTGGGGCGCGGTGGTATAAGGGTATGTTCGGTGCCTTGCAGCCGTAGGGTTGCGGGTTCGAATCCACCTCAAAGCCGCCGCGTAGGGACCCTGGGCAAGTCCTTCACTCGCAATTGCTCATGCGCTTCGGCGTGAAACTCCGATTCAGCGTTCGCGCAGTAGTCGGGAGCGCCTCTGAATGGGAAATCTGGTAGGGGCGCTATAACAAGTGTTCAAATACAATACAATACAATACACTCAAATGCGTAGGCATACGAACATACAATAAGAAAGTTACGAATTTGAACTAACAGACATGTTGCTGATTTGTGAATGGAAAAATGAAGCTCCACTCACTGTAATCGAAATCAATTTGTCGAAGATGAGATCGAATAATGTTGTGTTCTGCTGCAGTTGCTATCATGACCGGTATTGCGCCTTCAGCAAAGGTACTACAAGATCGGATTGCATACCTCCACTTTACTTGGTGTTGATAAACTCCGTAACAGTATGGTGAGTCCAAAAATGCCGCGTAATTGAATCCTTCTGGACAACCAACAGCTACAATATGAACGATTTCTATCAAGTAGCCTACAAACCAGACATAAACTGCCTCTGCTGTCACCGCTGCTGTTGCTGCAACAACAGCAAGAGCAAGAGCTGCTACGACCGCTGCTACGACCGCTGCCACTATCACTACTACTACCTCTACTACCTATAACTACTACTAGTGCAACCACTACCACTACAACCACACACTGTTCTTATCATTATTAATTTTTTGCCCAGAGATTCCTCAGATCTTCTGGTAAATGAGCCACTATGGCCGCTTGAGGTCTGTGAAAATTTTTGTCTCGGGTTTTTTGGACTTGTTTACCCATGTACCCTACTATCTGAAACAAAAGGGGCGCATTGGTTGCCCTGTGTGAAAGTTTTCAGCTCCTCTACCCAACAGTAAAGTGTGCTGCATCAGTAGTTAAGGATTCATGATCCGTAAAGCAACAGTAATGTTAAATTACTTGTGAAAGTCACTGCTTCGCTGAAGTACAAGTTCTGTAGAAGGAACCAAATCAGTGTAGTCTGTAACATGAACATGGTTCTCTTCTCTGCTACAAAGACAGCAGACAATTGTGTTAAATTATCTTAGTTTGTACCTAAAATACTTTATCCATTTAGCACTCTATATTATTACATTCGTTTATATTATAACAAAAGCTTATAGACACAGCGCAGTCAGGAACATTGTGAAAGAGAAAAAATACGAATAAATTCGAGTAAGCTGTCTTGTTTGAGCGACAAAACGAGATTGATCCAATCAACGTATAATTATGTTTGAGATTATCTGTGTCCTAATAAAATTACCTCTGGGAATTATAGGCAATTGCATAAAGAATGTTTGATGAGATAACCTATTCATTTATGCTCATACATAACTTATATATAGGATACATGAGACGAGATAATTTATCATCTTTAGTGGGCTGTTTATTTCGTCTATGACTAAGCAATAAAATAGTGTCCACGGAAATTGCAATAATTTTTGGAAAGCAAATAATCAGATGAATCTTCTCGATATTCTCTGGATTCAGTACGTTTTCCAACATTTAATACGATTAAAATTGATTAGGCCTCTATTCCAGTAATTATTTCGTCATCACCTAATTAACGATATTCGATTCCTGGTCACAGTTTGCAACCAATTCGCTGGCCTAGACAGTATCACCCTCACATCTAAATATCTGGGATACATCGCTCCGGACAAAAACGTATACTTGGTGCTAAGAACAAATTGATGCGGAAGGGAAAGATTGAAAAGGCTGAAGCACTTACGCATAAAGTTTCCAGGGCCAAATCCAAAGAAAACTCGTCATTCTTTAACAGTATTAACCCAAAGGACGGAGTCAAAGATCTTTGGTAGAAAGTTAACCTGATCACAAAGAAAACGATCTCGAGACCTGATCCTGCTTCAAGCAGTGCAGACGAAGAGGAAGAGGAATAGGAAGAGGAAGAGGAAGAGCAGGAGGAGAAGGGGAAGAAGAAGAGGAAGAGCAAGAGGAGGAGAAGGAGGAGGAGGAAGAAGAAGAGGAGTAGGGAGAGCACGAGCATGAGGAACAGAAAGAGAAAGAGGACGAGGAAAAAACAGAGGAATAGGAAGAAGAAGAGGAAGAAGAGTCTCTTTAGCTAGCCTTGAGGCAGCCATGGGAATTAAGAGTCAAGGAGTTCATTTTCCTAGCCACGGCATACGAGGACGGGTGTCCAGCCCTCTCCTCGCTATCTCATCTTCCAACCGACAGAGAACGGTCAGTGTACTCATTACATAGCTGATTTGGCCAGTGGGTCCGAAATCACAAAACAAACTTATGCCCTGGCTGGAATTTGAAACCCTCGCTTCTCTATATTAGTCCTACCCATATGATGCCTTTTGAGATTGTTGTGTTTGATCCGTGCAGCAGTCAGGCCAGAAACTACGACAAAAGTTAATGTAATCAGTTCAGCAAAAAGTCCTCCACTTGAGTACGAGGCCATTCCCAAATTTATTATAAATAATAATAATGATATTTAAATAATCATATTATAGGCCTAGTCATTATTGTAATAGTAATTACCCATACGTTAGAAAGTGTATACTCTTCTTCGCTGGTTTCCGATGATTCTCTGAAGTCAGGGAATGTCCGTCTGTCTGCCTCACGCTGATAGGTGTACTTGCGATGGGCAAGTACCTCGTATAATAAGCGAATTCAGAGAGTTCGTGGTTAATTGGATTCACAGAGAAGCTCTCTATAGTTGTACTTCAGTAGAAAACACCTGCCGAATACAAACTATCTATTCTCGTGCTTATCAGAGTAAACAAGTTGTAAAATTTGAAATCAGACGGACCTTGTTGTGACTGAAAGGGATTGTTTGTTATGCAGAGATGTGAGATAGCAACCAATTCGCTTACTGATGTATTTCTATACCGTAGTTGTGATTGAGTAGAAAACACCGAATACAGACTATCTATAATTCTTGTCTCTATCAAGGTAAACTGACGGACCATATGTGACTGAAGGTATTAGTTATAGAACTTGACGTACACTTTGTTATTGCAGCGATGTGAGATAATGCAATCAATTCGCTTATTGATGTCTTCTTTTTATTTTTGCCTTGCACAAAGTACAGACCACCTGCAAGGCTGCAAAACAAGTCGTTTTTCTTCGCATTTAGAGATGTTTGGGGCTGGGTCGTACCTAACAACTTCTAAAGCTTCTGTTGAAGTGAGCTTACAACCTAATCAAAGGAGATCCCTAGTGCGCAAACCCCGTGGGAACAGAAAGTCTCAGGACTTAACTCTTAACCTTCGCAGGAAGGAGAGGGGTAAATAATTACCCCAGGGGTATTTGAATGCTGATTGCGGAGCAACTGCAAGCAGTTATAATTTGACGTTCCATGTGTTTACAAGTAACGATCAATCACATATTCTGAGACCCAAGACAGGAAAATGGCATGTTGTCGGAAGAAGTTATTTGAGTCCAAAGTGTCACGGGGTATGTCCTGGGGTAAAAATGTAACTTACACCTCTTCGACCTCGACGTCGTTAATTATTCGTTCATAGTGATATGTATTTTTCAAAGTTATTAGTTCATATGTAACCTTTAATCAAAAATAAAGTGCTGAATCTACCGTGTAATTGAATTGTAATAGTTGTAATAATTTAGGAGAGTTTACTTCACAAAATGGCGGCCAATATGGCCGCCAAAACACAAACATTTGCATATCTCAGCTCATAGGTAAGGAAGAATAACAAATGAAGTGTCGAATTTAATATTTTCCAGGTCCAGGATTCGATTCGCGTTAGCGTAAATAATGTACGAACATTACTTTCCAAGATGGCGCCAATATGGCTGCCAAAACACAAAAATATGTATATATTAGCTCCTAGGTAAGATAGAAAAACAAATAATCTGTCGAATTTTCAAGATCAAGGCATCGATTTCTCGTATTGGCAAATGTGTTGGATTGTTACTATCCAAGATGGCGGACAATATGGCCACAAAAACATGTATATCTCAGCTCATATTTCTCATTTGGTGGCCATTTTGGCAGCCATCTTGGGCAGTAGTACTCCAACCCCTTTGGCACTACGAGATATCGATTCTTTAATATCGAAAATATTGCATTCGACACTTCATTTGTTATTGTGACTTACCTATGAGGTGAGATATACATATTCTTCTCTTTACGGATATATTTGCCGCCATCTTGGAAAGTAACTCTTGCACACTATTGTCGCTACCATATTTCGAAACATGAACCTCGAAAATGGTAAATTCGACACTCCATTTGTCATTCTAGCTTACCTATGAGCTGAAATATACATAGTTGTCCTTAGGTGGCCGTATTGGCCGCCATCATGGAAAGTACGAATTGCGCACTATTGTCACTATGACAGATCGATTCCGTAACATCGAAAATATTAAATTCGAGTCTTCATTTGTTTTTCTAGCTTACCTATGAGCTGAGATATAAATTGTGTGTGTGTTTTGGTGGCCATATTGGCCGCCATATTGGATACTAGTATTCCCAGTTCCCACCCTATTGCAACTACCATAAATCGATTTCTTGACCTTGAAAATATTACATTTATAGGTTGCAACGACAGCGGGTCATAACAAGCTAAAATGATTTCAATTGATAAAACAAACACAAAAAAGTAAGACCAATTGTCTTATTTGTATGCAACATCAAACAACATGGTCTTATTTAAAGCTAACCGGCAAATTACACCATTTATGGTCGGCCTTAATCAAAATTGCAATGTTCATGCTAGACTTTTCTCTCAATCTGGCACAGTGGACAGATCAGATCCATACGAATTCTATCATTAAACTTGGCATCCCTGTCTGCGCGCACAACGACGGCGGTTTCTTTGCCCCATGCGCAGTCCGGTTGATTTGGAAACCAGGCTGTATAGTTCATGTAGTGATAAACTCCTTTATTAAACAGGAACCAAATAAAACGATCCGTGCAACGATTGCCTTCTCTTATGCCGCTTGTCCAAAGGTACAGATATCCATCGCTATGACGGCAATGGTGATCGGATGCTGAAAAGTAAGAAGCTCATTTTTATTCCACAGCCTTAAAACTAAGAGAAATTCCTAAAGCTTAAAAGTAAGCTCACATCCAAAGTGTAGTGGTAATATCACTGGCGTGAAGAGCAGTAGGAAGCTGGATCGCTTCCCGCGACCCTCCTAAAGGCGAGATGGCGCGTTGGTAACATGAGATGTAGGATTTACTATATTTGCTGACGGGCTTCAAATATTAAAAATGTAGATACATCTGAATGGAAAAGATATTTAGAGGTGAAAATAGTTGCTTTGCCCGTGTAGGCCTACTGCACGGGTTATCTCTACCTTATATAGCCTACTACATATAGGCGTAGGCCCCTATTATTTGTTCCCCGTACTACATGGGTTATCTCAGCATTATACAGGCGAATTATTTTTCCCCGGGCTAAATAGTTATAATAGACGAAGCTCGGCCGCATTTCAAAATTTAAAATGCCCATATTATCAGCATTTAAAGTAAATTGCGAGCTTAACCCTCAGGCTACCAAGGTTTTTTGTGACATCGGCTATCAAGGAGCAGTGGTTAGCTCAGTATGTAACATTTGAAATAGCGTGTCCCACGAACCATGAAAATGAAAGATATTGGTATAATCAGCAAACCAAATTAAAAAAAACATGATAGGTGAAACATTTGGAAGGTCGTTTATGTAGATGAGGAATAACAGGAACCCAGATTTCGAACCCTGGGAACACCATAATAAATTGCAAGCATAGTAGAAAAGACACCCTTGCAGCAAACAAGCTCCAAGCGATTCATAAAATATCTAGCGAACCAGATAAGCTGAGTAGCCTACCTAGTATGCCGTAAACATTTAATTTCTTTGATAAAATACTATGAGCGCCTATGATTATGAATGGCGCTATATAAATTGATGGATAGGGCCTACACGGCCCTACAGTACAATACAGTTCAAAGCATCAAATACCTTGGCTGGTTCATAAAAACTCCCAGAGAGTATTCATTATTCACAATTGCATTCGAAATATTTTTATCTTGCGTACTCAGTAGGGGCATGACAGAGGAGTGCCCGGATTGAAAACCATGCTGAGTTGGAAGTAGGATATGAGCTTTTGCAATCAAATTAATAAGATGATAGTACATTAATGTTTCAAAAATATTTTGAAAATAAAAACAGAACCGAATTAGGTCCATAATTAGCTAATTCATCTTTCCCTCCTCTCTGAAAGACAGGAACAACTTTTGCAATTTTCAAAGCTTGGAGTACAATGCATAAAGTAAATGAGCAATTACTTATTTTAGCTAACGGATTAGCAATATTATTGAATGTAGAAATCGCAATACAGTGATCAGTATCATCAACTCCTTTACTCTGTGACAGCTGAATAGTATGGCCCAAATTCAGGATTTCTTCAGAAGATGTTTCGCTCAGTCCAATGGAATTAGGAAGGGATGGGTTCATGTATTTCTCAAAGGAGGTAGGAGAATCAGAAATTTGTTCATTTGTGATTGTGCAATACCTGTAAAATAATCGTTAAATTTCTTTGCCATCATTGATGGGTCTGCTAATCTTTCCCCGTAAATGAATAAAGAGTTAGTCTTAGTTTCATGACCTCCCATCACAGCTAGTGAGCGAATGAAACCACAGGTTATTTCAAGGTTATCACTATATTTACCGAAATCAGCTGCATAGTAAGTTCTTTCAGCTTTAGTCCGAACTCTTTTGAATTCATTTCAATAGGTTATGATTTTATTTCTGCTAATTTCATTTGGATTTTTAAGTATTTCAGGTAGCCTACAGTTTTCATTAGACTTTAATAGACCCCGGGTCATCCATGGTTGCTTAAGCTTCGCAGGACCAAGCGAGGTAAGTAAGTAAGTAAGTATATTCTTTTATACAACCGGCTGCCAAACAGCACTCTGGTGAACAACCATGAGCAACATAAATTCACATAAACATCAAAACATCAAACATCAATATCTATCTAGGACCCAGTAAGATTGCTCGACAGATCTAATTAGTATGCGAACAACATTCTGACTATAAATGTTTTCCTCGTTTGGTTGTCAGCTTGTGGCAGCACCCGATCATGGTAAATAATTATCCCTGCGGTATTTGGATGTTGATTGCGGAGCAACTTTAGGTAGTTATAATTTAACGCTTCGTGTGTTTACAAGTTTCAACCCATGACATATTATTCTGACAGCATGACCACCATAATGTCAATTTAATGCGAAAAACGTTTTTAACAAGAATGCTTTATAATGTTTAATTTCATGTAAACCGAACTGCGGTTATGCAGTTAGATAAATAAAGAATATACTTACTTACTCACTTACTTACTTAATTGGCAAAAGAGAACAAAACTCACCGAAAATATAACTAAATCTTTGAAGATAAGCTCCAATGGCTCTATGTTCGTCTGCATTTGGTATCATGGCCGTGTGCGCGCCATCAGCAATTTGATTACACCAATCCGATGCAGAATAAAAGTCTAAATCGTTCCCGACCGCTCTGTAACAGTATTTTGAGGGAATATCAAGCGAGTAAAGGAATCCACTCGGACAGCCATGATCTGCAATGTATAGAAAATATTTCTATCAAGTGCAGACCAGACTGCTGCTGTAATGCTGCTGCATGCTACAACTACTTATGCTATAACTGGCACTTAATCATTTACACCGAAACACGTGTAATAATGAATCATCAGAAATGCTAAGTTTTTACCTATGTGTATTGCAAAAATGTTGAAGATTTTATGGGCTCCCGTGCATGCGACGCACACAGGAGAACTGCCACTGAGGCACCTAGTTACTTTTTAGATGGCAAGACAATAAGCAATAACAAGTGGTCAGGTCCCTTAGGAAAAATGCTGGATTCTGCTACTCATCTGGACATCAATCCTGATTTAACAAAAGTCTGTTGGCCCTGGTCTGTTGGCCCTGGTCTCCCTCAGCTCAGCGATATAGTAGTGAAAGAGTGAAATACTTAACCACGGATCAGAGCTATGGTTACAGAATTATCACTGCAATTAGGACAGGAGTTTTGCCGAATCTTGCTCCGCCGGAGATAGGACCGGTCTTCCACAGCATTTAGATCATAACAGCACTGAGGTTCACGAGAATTTGGATATCCAAGCATAACCTAAAAGGAATGAATTTTGAACAATTTGAGGATGATTGCGGAGTTCTGCGTTGGGTCTATGCTGTTAACTGACTCAATGTAAAGTCGAATCACAACTGGACACACGGACCAAGGCATCTTATTTTCCAGCTCCAACTGATCAAAGTGAAGAGGTGAAGATGATTGTCATGCCTAAAGTGAAGAGGTCTGCCTGGTATAGTTTTAGAAAGTGTACGCTACAAGCAATGTTGTGCTTTGGCGAGGAACAGGGGAGAAGAAATGCAGTGGCGTAGGTACTGAGGATCAAAGGTGAAGGATGTGAGATGACACAGCTTGGAGGCAACGTTTCCTCTAAGCGACTTGTAGCAGTGCGCGCTGCGCGCGCTACGTTGTGCAAGGTTTACTGCGAGGTGTGCAGAATGTTTGTATAATAATAGGCATAGGGAGAAAACGCAAAATATAACAAACAATAATTACACTAGAACAAAATATATAGTAGGCCTACATAGAACATAATTTAATAAGAACGCCTATATAAATATTATTTTGTTATCTTCTGTTTTTGTTACTTTTCCACAAATTTGTATACGTTGTCAAGATCTACGCTCTGTCCGCTTGTCACTTCGCTCCTACAGGACGATATTTAATGTAGATTATCAGCATAAGCTTATTGGTTATCGACATGTCCGTACTTTCTTCAACAATTAATGTATGGAACTCAGACTCTCGAATTTCCTGCATGCATGTTTCTCTAACTACTGAGTCGATACATTCAACGATCTCAAATGCATAATTTTTACTACGCCAGCTATCGGGCAGTTTAAAATATTTTGCCATGTGATCATGAATATCCATAACTGACAGCATCGATGCATTCATTGAAAGACCCAATAACACATTGTCTATAAGAATCTTCACTTGCCCACCTTTACTTCGTTGCTTATCATTCACTTCCATCCGCATCTGTCGATCATCTTCCGTGAGCAAGCAGCTTATTCCAGCTCCAGCTTGAATTCTTTTCAATTTGGCAATCGAGTCAAAGTGAATTTCTGCGTCTATGTCTCTTCAGATAATCCAATTTCCACAAACCCCAGGTTTTTCCAGTCGCAAAATCACAACACGCTTTGGCGTCGGCACATATTTTACATACAAAACCGTCGTTGTCAGTAAAATTAAAAATGCTGCCTAATTCCACACGCTTTGGCAGTTTCGATTCAACTGTTTCCGTTTCAACAAGCTCTTTCAACCATACTGATTTAAAAGTATAGTAACAGCTTTTTTTACACTTCGTGTCCAAGTCATCTTCACGTTTTCGTTTATACATTTTAAATTTATGAAAATGGCTTTTATAATATTGCTAAATAAACTGTTTACAATCGGCCAAGTTTATTCGAAACAAGTATCAAACGCAATGATTGGGTCATGGATTGGCAACGTGGTTTGTGGGTGCAACTGGACCTGTGACAGCTGCTATCATATCTATTCAAGACCAGCTTCAAATAAACGTGCACCGGGCGTCACGGGGCGTGAGTCGCTTGACACGCCGGACTGGCCGGGCGAGACTGCCGACGGTGCCACCTTCTCTGGACACCGTCTCTAGAGTCTGGAGTGCGGGCTGGCATTTCTTCCTTTGGAATTCACAAATTAGGCCTACCTCACCCACTGAGCTGATAACTTATAATGGCGTTTTAATGAACGTCCTCATGCCAATTGTGTTGAACTTCGTTGATTGAAACGAAAGTAAATCTGGTATTAGATGAACATGGGACAATTTGGTCTGTCGTCTTCCTGCACAAATAATTCAACACACGTTGCTTGTTTTGTGGTAATTTTGATCTGCTGCGCGGGAAACAATTTAGCTGCGCGGGGATGTCTGAGCAGCTGCGCGGGCGCGCGCGCGCAGCTTAGAGAGAACGTTGCTTGGAGGTAGTCGGGTCAGACCCAGACGAACACCAACCGTCAACCTTGAAGCGACTACACTCTCGCAACTAATTGATTGGAGCTTTGGAATCTCAGAGTCCCTTTCAACCTGTCCCTTTACAGGAGCAGAGATCGGGGCGTTTGTGGGCAACCTAAAGGTGGTTCCGTCTATCCATCAGTCTGTGGAAAGGTATGTAAAAATGACATCTGAGGCAGCTTGTCGTGTGTGCAGTCATGTGAGGAGGAACCACTACATCAAAGGTCAAATTGTCAGCCTAGAGTTCATGGGCCGAAACAGAAGCCAGCAGGAAATGATGTATTTTGTTTAATTTGTACGATTTCATTAATTTGACCTCACAAAAAATGACCTTTGCTATGACAGTATGACACTGTGTGGCTACAGATTTTCTTCAGTTCTGTTGTACATTCAAATCAATTGTATGTAATTATAGCTCATTTGAACTGTTAATTGAAGTAGCTAGCGCTTTTTATAATCTGTTTCTGAAGTTACATTTTGATTCAGCATGCATAATTGCACAATTCCATCACTGGTAGTTTTTGTGGTTCGAAAAAACATCCACTGACCCCTCAAATTGACACCCTAAGAGAATAGAGCCAAATCAGTTAAATCGATCAAATAGATAACCAGGTAGATAATATTCGGAACATTTATAAAGCGGACATTGTTTTAAGCGTTATATTGAAAGAAACCCTAGTTTTAGGTTTTTTAATTAGCTCTGACAAAAGTTAGTTTTATAACTGAATTAGAATGTGTTAACGCAATGTCGCTGTCATTTTTAACCAAAGCAAAAGAAGTGTATTTCTATTTTATAATCACCCATTGTGATGCAACGTTAGTCTAAAATGCATGAGCCGCAAAGCAAAAGTGATTTTAAGTTACCTGTGAAACGGTTCTCAGGGACTTCTTCATCTGCGTCTATAAAGTACAAGTTCCGCAGAAGGAACCAAATAAGCATAGTCTGCAACAGGAACATGGTTCTCCTCTCTTCTTCTACAAGGAGACAGACAATTGTGTTAAATTTATCAGTAAATACTACTGCTGCTACTACTACTACTACTACTACTGCTGCTGCTGCTGCTACTACTACTACTGCTGCTACTACTACTACTACTACTATTACTATTACTACTACTATTATTATTATTATTATTGTTATTATTATTATTATTATTATTATTATTATTATTATTATTATTATTATTATTATTATTATTATTATTATTATTATTACTACTACTACTACTACTATTATTATTACTATTAGCTGATAAATGCTCTGTTGGCCTATTTTATGACATTCACAATCGTTTAGATACTTTTTTCTGAAGTGGCGCTGTACATATTTTCTTAATAAATAAATGAATAAATGAGTAAATAAATTTATCTTTGTTGAGGGTGACTTTTCATTTATAGTTTTCACGGAAAAACGGACGAGAGAAGGAGCCTAGCATTGCGTCACTGACAAGGGCAAAATACACTGTGGTTCAATAAAAAGTAAGCCAAACGTTTGGTCGGTCCCATTTGGTCTTCATTGATCCTGGAGTAACAATTAACGGAGCCTATTGTCGCGACGTTCTGCTGTCACAACATCTTCTACCTGTTATCAGAAATCTAGCCCCAGAAGGCTGTTTTGTTTTCCAACAGGACAGTCCCCAGCCCACAGAGCAAAAGAAACCATCGAAATGCTAACAAGAGAGACGCCATACTTCATTTCTCCAACATTATGGCATCCGAACAGTCCAGATCTAAATCCTGTCGACTATAAAGTGTGGAGCGTTATTCAAGAGCGAGTCTACCAGACAGCAATCCATGATGTAAACGATATGGAGCAACGCTTTTTGGAAGTGCGGGATGGTCTGGATCAGAAGATAATAGACGATGCTGTTGCCCAATGGCGCAAGCACCTCCAGGCTTGCGTGCAAGCAGAAAGAGGACATTTTGAACATCTTCTTTAATTAAATTATCAAACCATACTAATGAGAGTTTCTTCACAAAAATATTAAATACTGTTTTCATGTTAGAAGTACTTATATGAAATACAAAGTTTGGCTTACTTTTCATTGAACCACCGTGTATAACCGTTGTTTGGTATCTTTTACGTTTATGAGAAAGTTTGTAATTCACCAAAGTCCATATATATATTATAATTCGTTGTAGCAGTTCATGGGTTTTAAAGATTTAACCCAAAGAAAGAGTATTTCATTCTTTTATTTCCATTTGCAGTAACATTGACCATCAAAGCATGAATTGAAGCCAATAAAAACATGCCAAAGCGCATAAAATAATGTGCAAGATTGTGCTGGAGGAGTAATAGTAAATATGCGACTATACAGTATACATATAGCCTACATGTACTGGAAGAAGAAGGAAATGAAGCACAGAAAGGAGAGCAGGAGAAAGGAGAAGAAGGAGAAGAAGAAGAGGAAGAAGAAGAAGAAGAAGAAGAAGAAGAAGAAGAAGAAGAAGAAGAAGAAGAAGAAGAAGAAGAAGAAGAAGTAGAAGAAGAGGAGGAGGAGGAGGAGTAGGAGGAAGAAGAAGAAGAAGAAGAAGAAGAGAGGAAGAAGAAGAAGAAGAAGAAGAAGAAGAAGAAGAAGAAGAAGAAGAAGAAGGAGAAGAAGAAGAAGAAGAAAAAGAAGAAGAAGAAGAAGAAGAAGAAGAAGAAGAAGAAGAAGAAGAAGATAAAGCAGGAGAACGAGAAGAAGTAGGAGGAAAAGGACAAGGTGAAGAACAAGAACAAGAGAAAGACAAGGAAGAGGAGGAGGAGGAAGTGAAGGAGGAGGAGGAGGAGGAGGAGGAGGAGGAAGAAGAAGATGAAGAAAAAGCAGCAGCAGCCCAGTCCTTTCCCGCCTTGGGTATCAAGTGTCAGCGACTTCACTTTCTTATCCTCGGCATATGATGGAGGGTGGGCAGTCTTCTCCTTGCCATCTCAAATTCTAACTCACAGTGTACTGTCAGTGTACTCTTTATATACAGTCATGGCCAAAAGTTTGCGACCACCCATTTTAATGAACAAATTCATTGAAAAAGCAAGTTATTTTGACAAAATAAAGATTATTTATACTGTATGAAGTGTCTTTTCAATGTTTTATGTCATCATATACCACAAAAACCAAAAGTGAATACTTGCAATCGTATATTTTATCAGTAATGTCAATTATTTTGTGTTAAAGTATCGATTTTTACGAGATTTTTGTATAATTGGAATAGAATGGCCTTACAAAGGCAGTGCTCAAACTAAGACATTATTTCCATTGTTTCGACATTTAGTGTCATCACAGCTATCAATAGAGCTGAAAGTCAGTATTTGCAATGATATCCTTTGGGTTTTTTTAAATGCAAGTTTGTATGTGCAGAGGCATCGATCGGGTCAGTTTTCTGTAGAACTCAGGTGCTATCTCGCGCACCCATACGGCCTTCATCCAGTTGATCAAGTCTGCCTCAGAAGTTGGATTGTGGTCAGAGACCTTCTGTTTTAACACCGTCCACACACTCTCAGTGATGTTCAAGTCTGGACTGCTACCAGGCCACTAGCTGCAGCAGCGGAATGATCTTCTGCTTCAGCCAGGATTTTGACAGCTTTTTGTACCATGACATGGACATGGGGCAACGTCCTGTTGGAAGTGGTTGATGTCATGGAAGTTGACGAAGTTTGGCAGGTTTTCTCTCAGGATGTTCCGATACATCTTTCAATTCACTGTGGTGTTCTTTGGCATCATCCACAGACCAGCCAGTCCATCACCAGATCCAATCCCCAAACCGTGACATTCGGTGTTTGCTTCACTGTCGGTATGACGTACTTGGGTTAGCCTTTGGTTAGATGGTCCCCTCACATGACTGCAGAAACTGCACAATAGTGTGAAATGCTCTTATCCCAAAACGTTACGCTCTCCCACTGGTCAGAAGTCCACTGTTTGCACTTATGACCAAAGGTCAGCCGGTCCTTTACGTTCTTCGGTGAAAGGTTTGATTTTCGTGCAGGACGATTCGACTGCAGACCAGCATCAAATAGTCTTCTTTCAATTGTTCTGTTGCTTGGTTTCTTCCCTGGAGACCCAAGTAATCTGGATATGATCACACTTGCAATAAAATTTGTAAAACTTTTAAGATACTGGGATACCAACTTTTGCCGAAAACGACAGTAAACAGGGATAAAATTATCAAAATATGAACTTTTACACTATTTTCCAAATATTTTCAACTATTTTTCCTAATATCTAACATAGTAACAATCTTTTATCACAGTGTTAATAGGCAAATAGGCGGAATAACATAGAAAAATAGCTCAGAAATAGCCAAAACACCTTCAGAACATTGGAAAAATGCCCAAAATTTAGTGGTCGCAAACTTTTGGCCATGACTGTAGCTCAGTTGACTAGATGGTCCGAAATCTCAAACTAAACTTCTGCTCTGGTGGGAATTTGATTGTGATTGTCAGTTCAATAACTATATTAACTAAATGCATACACGAGTTGATACCCTTTAGGGTGTGTTTTCTTATAACGCACAGCAGGCATGCAAATATAAAATATGACAAACGTAATCAGTTGAGCAAAAAGTCTCTGGAGTACGAGGCCATTCCCAAATTTATTTTAAATAATAGTGATAATAAAAACTAATATTTATATAAAATATTATTTATAATACTAATATTTATACTATAATCATACATGCAATGGTAATTACCGATCCGTACCAAAGCGTAGTCTTCTTCTTCGTTGGTTTCTGATGATTCTTCGAAGTCAGGAAATGCCCGTCTCTCCGTCGTACGTTGATACGTCGTGTACTTGCGATGGGGAACCACCTCGTATATAAGCGAATTCAGTGGGTTCGTGATTAATTGGATTCACGGCGAATCTCTCAATCTTGGGGCTCAGAAGAAAACAACTGCCTTATACAAACTATCATTCTCTATTAATATAATGTCTATCATAACAAGCTTTAAATTTTAAAAGCAGACGGAAGTGTTTTGACTGAAGCGATTATTTATAGAACTTGAAGTACACATTGTCGGAGTCGGGAGCGCCTCTGAGTAGTTTCCTTGAAGGGCGCTATATAAATTCCCGAATGAATGAATGAATGTTATGCAGCGATGTCACATAAGTTGGCAGTTGTGATCCATTTCGCTTATTTATGTCTTCCTTTTAAATTTTTCCTGCACAAAGTACAGACCACCTGCAAAACAAGTCGTTTATCCTCGCGTTTAGAGAGTTTAGTGTCGTATCATATCGTATCGTGTCTGATAGGCCTAATCTATAAAGCGCCTCTTACAGTACTAGCTATTCAGAAGGCGCTCTCAGCGTGGCAACCCGAGGAAACTAGAAAGTCTTCGTACCTAACAACTTCTAAAACTTCGCTCGAAGTGCGACCCCAGTGCGCAAAGCCCATGGGAAAAGAAAGTCTTAAGTCAACAGCAGTGTTATTTTAGTTCCAAGATTAATTTCTATTCCTATTCTTATTCTATTCCACTGTCTTCATTTTAGTTCTAGTTTTAGTTCCTCTTTATAAATAAATTTTATTCTTGTTCTAGTTCCACTTCCTATTTAGAAATAATTTTAGTTCCAGTTCCAGTTCCAGAAAATTTATATTTGTAGTTCCACTTCTTCTTACTTCTCAAAGAAATGTCTAACATGAAGGATTAATGTCTATCAGACTGTCACACAAAACAGTATCTTGACCTATTTATGAGATTAGTATAGTATGGACTATAGGCATTTGATTGTGTAAACCACGATTCAATCCCTATTGAATTGATTAAAGCCGCTGGTGATGGAATAACAAAGGAGATAACAACTTTGTGCAACTTAATATGGGAAACAGAAGAATGGCCGAAAGACTGGGGTAAATCGATATTCATACCCATCTTCAAAAAAGGAGACGCGAGAGACTGCGAGAACTACAGAACTATAGCGCTGATATCACATACAAGCAAGATACTCCTCAAGATCATACACAAAAGAATGGAGAGCAGGATAGAGCGTGAACTGCCGAAAACCCAAGCCGGCTTCAGGAAAGGGAGAGGCACAAGAGATCATATTGCAAGCCTGAGATGGATAATGGAAAGACAGAGGGAATTTGGACAAGAGGTCCACCTATGTTTTATAGACTACAGCAAGGCATTTGATTGTGTAAACCACGATCTCATGTGGAAGACTTTGAGAGATATGGGAATACCTGTGCACCTGATAACTCTCCTCAGGAACTTATATTCCAACCAGATAGCAGTGGTGAGAACGGAACACGGAGAAACAGCAAGTTTCCAAATAAAGAAGGGTGTAAGACAGGGATATCACCGTACCTGTTCATTCTATACGCAGAAAGGATCATGAGAGAGGCAGGATTTGATGATGAGGCGGAAGGAGTGAGGATAGCTGGAAAGGTTGTCAACAAGTTAAGGTATGCGGATGACACAACACTGTTGGCGGGGAAAAAGGAAGTACTGAAAAACAACATCAGGAAACTAAGGCTTGAAAGTGAGAAAGCAGGATTGTACTTCAACATAAAAAGACTAAAATTATGACCACAGAGAACTGGAGAAGCTTCGAAGTAGATGGAGAAGAGATTGAGGTGGTATCGAGCTTCTGTTTCCTGGGAGCTACAATAGATAGGGAGGGGGATGCGAGAGAGAGATACGCCGAAGAATTACTCTGGGAAAAGGAGCAATGCAGGGATTGGAAAAGATATGGAAGGAAAAGCGGTGAGCCTGGAAACGAAAACAAGAATTGTTAAAGCAATGATAATACCAGTGGTGCTGTACGGGTGCGAGGCATGGACAAAAACCACAGCAATAGAGAAGAAAATCGAAGCATGCGAAATGTGGATTTGGAGGAAAATGCTGAGGGTCCCCTGGACTGAGAAGAGAACAAATGAACATGTACTGGAAGAGATAGGACACTTAAGAGGAGAGATGACATTGAGACAAAGAGCGGCGAGACAAAAAGTGATGTATTTTGGCCATGTGATGCGAGCGGACGGCATGGAAAAGGAGATGATGCTGGCGTGTGGAGAGGGAAGACGAAAAGAGGACGACCAAGAAAGAGATGGATGGATGAGATACACGAGACGATGATGATGAACATTCCGGAGCTGAGAGAGGCGACGAGAGATCGGAACACATGGAGAAGGCTGACTATGACGGTCGCTAGGATTCAGCGAATCGACGGCACAAGGTGACAAGGTGATAGTATGGACAATGTGAATGCGACTGTTAATAAAACAGTTTCTAGGCAGACACACTAAAAAGTTACCAGTCCGCATAGCTATTAAAAATAAAGATATAATTTTTATTCTATTCCGTTCTCGTCCGAGAAAAATATTGAAATTGTTATTCCTATTCTATTCTCGTTTCAGACTTAGACTTAATTTTTATTCCAGTTTTCGTTCCGTGGAACTAATTTGAAATAATTATTATTCCTATTCTATTCTCAGGAACTAAAATAACACTGGTCAACAGGTAAAGACAGTAAAACCCCCATGTAATATTATCACCTTGTTGCGAATCGCAGAGGAAGGTCATTCCAGAGCGGAGGACCAACAGAAGCACATGCACAATGTTGGGCAGTTACAGAGTAGTGGTCCGATATCGGGGAACAAGGTCATAACAGTCCAACCAACGAAGACAGCGACCAGGGAGATCCGAATCGACGAATAAAGGCACAGAGGTACGTTGAGACTAGACTCAAGAGCGGCCGTGCTTTTTTTCTAGAATAAAAGGTTCCGGAACTCAACAACTGAGGAACAATTATAGAGGCATATTTATGCTAATAAGCTTATTTCCATGAGCGTATTTAGGGGAGTTTTCCGGGTTCAAACCCCCCGAAATAAGTGTCAGAAAATTTTTTGCATACTTTTACATGTGAAATAGCAGAAAACCTGAATTTTTGCGACCATCTTCAATGGAAAACCTCCGAAATCTTAAAACCCCTCAGAAAATTTTTATGGCTACGCCCATGCATATTTCTATTTGATATAATTATATCAATATCAATAAACACTGAAAGCAATAAAATTAAATTAAAGTATCTAAGTAATTTTAAATAATTGTTATTTAAAATTTAAATGAGTAAATTATTTTTAATAGCTGAAAAAAGGTACCGGAACGCCGTTCCGGCTGAAAAAAAGCACTGCCTAAGGGTAATCAGTAGAAGTGAATTTTTAAGTGAATAAGGGCATTGAGAGGAAGCAAATGAAGATGCTCAGACAGCAAAGTGGGGATACGGGAATAACGACAATAATTTTTGCATAGGTTACAGGGACCTTGTAATAATAACGGACCTTGTAGTAATAAGGTCAGAAATTTATTTATAACTGAGGGTTAGCGGAACATATTACATAATAATTATAAGGAAGTGAAGTTTAGCTACAGCTGGTGTTCAGTACCGGATTAACGCATAAGCAAAATAAGCCATGGCTTAGGGCCCCGGAGGTTTTGGGGCCCCAAAATCTGGAGAAATTAAATCAAATTGTTGTAGCAAATTCCTAATTTTGGTATAATTTTAAATAATTCAGCGTAACCCTGAAACATTTTTTAGCGCCAGCAAGTTTTAGTTACTATTTAGGCCTACTTACTGAATACTGACCATAGTAATGTAACGTAACTGTTGCAGTCTCACATTCACAGTCTGCATAGGCGCCCCTAGCGACCGACGGCATACGTCAAAGGCTCAAAGCCGAAACTCTAGTATTATATCCATCGACGTATATTGAGTCTATCCCACTCTGTGTCGACCATATTGACGTTGATTGACACTTTTTGACATGGTGATCTGGCGGCGGACGCAATAGGGTAAAAATTCTGAAATTAGGCCTACTTAATTTTGAATAGCGGAACATATTAACATTATGATAGTTGAACGGTCAGTGACATTTATAAATAATGAAGCGGCCATATCAGGTGTGGATATGAAAAAAGAAAGAAAAAACAACTTCTAAAAGAAAAAGAAGGACATGATGGACGTCTCTATAGACTACATGGTTTTTCAAGCCCTGCCTATAAGCTGCCTTTGCGAGCACCAAACAGCGCAATAAGTGCATTGAGTGCAACCGAAACCACTGCTACTGTTAGTGATGACTTAGATTTGGGACGACTCCCTGACGTTGAATATAGGAGAATGAACTCAAGAAAAATATTTCTAAGAAGACAAATTAATGATGGACAAGGTGAAGACGCAGATTTGAGCCCAAGGGATAAATTTCGCGTTTAGACATTTAATGCCTATCACTGACGTTCTGTCAACGAACTTGTAAAAAGAGCCACAGTGTACACAAATATCGCAGATAAGTTTTCGTTTCTCATTTATTTGGAGTTACCAGGTAGGCCTACCAAATGAAACACGCGATGAGCAGGCTCAACGTTTAATTGAATCATATCCAGAGGATTTTGACACTACCTTCGTAAATGAACTTGACCAATTCCATTGTTAGGCTATGTCAAGAGGCGCAAATCAAATATCAAAAGCGTGGTTAACACTGTGCAGCAGGTTTACCCCCAAGCAAGAGACCCCACCATAAAGACTTTATATATGATGTTATTTTCGAAGACGGTCTTCAATTTGTTTTCCTAAATGTTGAAATAGCACTACGTATTTTTTAGTTTGATGGTCACAAACTGTTCGGGAGTGCGATCCTTTTCTCAGCTAAAACGAATAAAAAATGATTTAAGATCTACCATGCTCCAGAAAAAGCTAAGTTCACTTAGCCTGATGTGCATCGAATCAGATGTCCTTCGGCAAAATGCAGTTTGATGATATTGTTGAAGAATTTGCCAGGCAGAAATCAAGGAAGATGTTTTTTTTAAGTTTTTGTTTGATAATTGTAATTGTTCTCATTTCACAAAGAAATTACTCTATTAGCTCGTAAATTAGTCTATTCAATATCATATATATACGTTTAGAACTTTGTGTTCAGATAGGCTACACGTAGGCTAATATGGCAACTAACTTTGCTTTGGGGTTAGGCCCCCGTAGGCCTATGTCTCTTGTCTTAGGGCCCCCGGAAGTCTTAATCCGGCCCTGCTGGTGTTCAAAATGTTCTTGTCGTTCACGGAAACACGACCGTAGACGTGGCCTCCGCTGTTTGATGACCCGGTCGATGATCACGTGGTCAAACAGCTGCCACTTCAATCAGACTAAGGTGATTGACGTCACGATTGCGGGATCGCGTTTATGCTGCGGCTGAAAAGCGCAAGAAACATGTGCCTGCTGAACGTCTCCTCAAAGCCCGTTCACACTTCTCGAAGTCATTCAATTTGATGGTCTCAGTCGGTGTGTCTACCCTGGGTGCACTGATTTGATCTTCGTTGAGCCTGGTGCGATGGTGGATGGAGCGTACTATCGCGATGTGTTGCTCACTCAGCATCTGCTTCCTGCCATCAAGCAGGTGTCTGGCGGCTCTTCACATTACGACAAGACAGCGAGAGCCATAAGCATCGGGCACATGAGACCATTGCCCTTGCTTTCCTGGCATTCATTGATAAAGCTTGGGCATTCAAAGAATTATTGGCAATAGGCGTAGACACATTAAATAATTAATCGCAGCTAAACCAAACCTATTTAGTATCGATAGGCCAATAGGCAAAAGAAAATATAGCATTGTAGTCTATGAAACCAGTACAGTCTTGAGATAAAGACAACTAGGCATTTGTTGATCCACGGAATTATTCGGCTTAGAATGGAATCTGCACACGGCGGTAACAAAAGCTAGAACAAAGTTGATTGGTTGGCTATAAAAGGCAGACCACCTTAAATTAATTATTCGTAGCTCAAGTTTATTTCTGCATAGGCTTTGATGATCTTAAAGAATTCAATATTAGTCAGTATATATTGGATATAAGTTGCATTAGTAAGTAGCCTACTACTTAGTGAAACAGTTTAAAATTATTTTCATGAATAAGTCTGAATGTGAAGCTTTGATTAATTACATTACAAAAAAAGAAGAGGATTATGCAGCAGAATATTCCAAAGATGAGGAACGTCGTCTATGAGAGAAATCTGTTTCATTCTGTGTCAGCAATGCAGACATTGCTGATGGATGAAGTTAGCCGATTATTTAACTTCCATTCATCAAGCAGGTGAGTGAGGTGACAACGAAGGCCCAAAAAGGATGAATATCCCGCTAACAGGAATACTATTTGCTACTAATTAGCTTAACGAAATAACAGAACGGTTAACACTTTGAATTTGCTATGGTACATCAGGTAGAATAAAAATAATATGCAACTAAAATGAAACCATTAACCCTCATACGACTAACATGTTTCACTCCTTAATAAAAAAACAACTGGGGTCCCTTGGTACCCCACTAGTCATGGCGCGTTCAGTGCTTTCTGCTCTTGCTGAATTGTCACTTTATCTTGCTACAAGTTGAAGTGACAACAGTTTATCGTTTACCTGTGTATTGCATTGTATTCTACCTAATGCCAAGATTGACCTGACTAATTACTAAAATAAACATTGCCAAGAGTTGTGCTGAGTTCAACTTCCCCAATGAACAGTTTTAGTAGCAGCTATCACAGACGGCTTGCTGGCGACTGTGTTCGCCACACAAAGAGCTCAGTTCCTGGCGCCCACGCCTGGCCTTCATTGCCTCAGAAACACGAGGTCTGTTGCTACGGAATGAACCAACATAGCCTAATCGTTCGATCTGCAAATAGCTGCTCTGCAAGATCAAACGATGAAAAAAGTAATCTGCCACCACGTTCCTGCATGCCACTGTACTCATGCACCTTGTCCTGTCTCATGATGAGTTCCCTCATGTCTGCCCAGATAATTATACATCCGTAACTTCTGGATATGGAATAAAAGCATCGCAGCACCACCGTATCTTGATGCCGTATTTTGCAGGTTTGGACGGTATACGTGCTTCCTGAAGTTAATCCTGCCATGGCAAGCCACCAGCTGCTCATCTATGCACAGATCTCGACCAGGAACAGAAAAACTTTGGCACTTGAGCTGTAAACATTGTTCATACGATTCGATTGCTGCTTGGAATGTATGAGTAATGAGGTTTTCAGTGACATGTATATATATATATATATATATATATATATAATATATATATATATTATATATATTAGTCACAGAAAGCCGCAAGTTTGTCATGAAGCTCAGCTTTTTATCGTGTGTCAAATTTAATATATTCAAGTTCAAGGAATTGATTTATCGTAGTGGCAATTATAGTGTGTGTGTTAATTTCCAAGATGGCGGTCAATATGGCGCCAAATCACAGAAATTTGTATATCTCAGCCCATATTTTGCTTTTGGCGGCCATAATGGACGCCGTCTTGGATAGTAACGTTCCCATACTATTGCCAGTACGAGAAATTGATATATTGATCTTGAATGTATTACATTTGACACTTCTTTTGTTATTTTAGCTAAACATAGAGTTGACATATGCATATTTTGTTTTTGCGGCCACATACGTCACCATCTTGGATAGTATCATTCCGACACTATTGCTACTGCTACTGTTTGACCTTGAAATTATAAAATTTGACACTTCAGTTGCTATTGTAACTTACCTATCAGCTAAGATATATATTTATGTTTTAGCGGCCATATTGGCCGACGTCTTGGAAAGTAACACTCACTCACTATTGGCACTAGGAGAAATGGAATCCTTGACCTTGAATCTATTAAATTCGACACTTCATTTCTTACGGTAGCTTACCTATAAGGTGAGACATAGATATTTGTTTTGGTGGCCATATTTACCGCCATCTTGGATTGTAGCAGTCCAACACTATTGCAGCTACGAGAAATCGATTTTTCTTGATCTTAAAACTATTAAATTTGATACTTCATTTGTTATTGAAGCCTATTTTGAGCTGATATATGCATGTTTTGTGTTGTGGCGGCCATATTGACTGCCAGCTAGGATATTAGCATTCACACAATATTGCTACTATGAGAAATCGATTGACTGACTTTGACATTATTGAATTCGACACTTCATTTGTTACCGTAGCTTGCCTAAGAGCTGAGATATGCATTTTGTGTGTTGGCGGCCATTTTGGCCGCAATCTTGGAAAGTAACACTCGCACACTATTGGCACTACAATAAATATCGATTCGCTGTCCTTGAATTATTTAATTAGACACTCCATTTGTTATGGTAACTTAACACTGAGCTGAGATATACATTAATTTGTGTTTTGGCGGCCATATTGGCCGCCATCTTGGAAAGTAACACTCGCACGCTATTAAAACTACGAGAAATGGATTCTTTGACCTTGAAACTATTAAATTCGATACTTCATTTGTTTCGGTAGCTTACCTGTGAGCTGAGATATAAAACATTTTGGTGGGGTAAAAATTACCCCTTTTGGAACTCGACGTAGGCCTATCGCAAAATGTTTAGGTCCTGCGAAGGTTGAAGAGTGAGGAACTTAATCCAAGCGATATGGTCAACTCCCGGCCAAAACTTTAATGTATCATTCTTATAAGAATCATTGAAAAATTATAGTTCTATCGAGTCAAATAACACTGTGCGGGGATTCCAATAACTTGCTTCCGGTAAACCAGTCAGGTTTTAGAAAAGACCACTCCACTGAGTCCATCTTACTTCGCCTACTTTTGGATATATTTTGCGCCATGGATAGGGCTAAAGTTACCTTTCTGGATCTTTTTGATGTCAGTGAGGCATTTGATACAGTCAACCACGACATTCTAATCCTTCGTCTATTAGTTTCTGTTGGCATTCTGGTAAACCACTTGACTGGCTTCTCTCCTTTTGAATGAATGTTTTTGGGTTAACTCAGAAGCATTGAGTCGCGACTCCTTTTGGTCTGCTGCAGGGGTCTGTTCTCGGTTCTTTCCTGTATATTTTTTACATTATTGACACTGCAACTGTTTGACCATCTGTTGTGTTTCGAGTCAGCTTTATGCTGATGATATTCAGACTAATCTACATTGTACGGCATCCAATGCTCTGACTCCAAAGCCATCATGCAGCAAGCTATGGAGGTAACAGGCAGTTGGATTTAGTCCAATCAACGTATCCAAACTGCATAATATTATGATTAAGTAATGGACTTCGATTGAGAAAAATGGATTACGCGCTTACTTTTAACTAGGAACTCTGCGTAAACCTTTTAAAGAAGCATTGTTCTTTATCACTGAATTTGGATTGCGAGCGGCTCTGAGTTGTCATTTGCAATAGACTGCTATATAAGTGATCTGAATGAATGGAATGAATGAATAAATCGAGTTCAAACAACTGCAAGGGTTTGTGGACATGGATTGTCCGCAGTCGACCCCCGATCAAAATAAATTATAAAATCACCTAAGCTGTCGAGCAAACTCTATTGAACTAATAATATTCAAGAAGCAAGGTAATTTCAAAGTTGCTGTCAAACTTCATTCTATCATTAATCGCACCTGAACTACCGTAAGTCACCTTTGGACCTTGGTTGCCTATTTCGAATTCTTCAACTTCGGTTTCTTCGCATCGCTGCTATGTAGTCTACGATAATCTTTTCACGTTTTGAGCTTTACGAAAGAGACATGGCAGAGAGAATTACATTAAAATGTTGCCAGGAAGCGTTTTATTGCTGCTTTGAACCTGCCTCGTCGTCAAAAACTAATATCGCGCTACCATACATCCTGCCTATTTCACCGTTCTCTCAAATGTGTTGCTTATTGTGCTAACTCGATGCTAGTGTCATGTTAAGAAAATTTGTATAGCAATCGCAGAATCTCGATTTAACCAGGCTTAAGGTATTTTATAATTTATGGGTTGCAACGACAGCGGGTCATTACAAGCTAAAATGATTTCAATTGATGAAACAAACACAAAAGGTAAGACCAATTGTCTTATTTGTATGCAACATCAAACAACATTGTCTTATTTAAAGCTAACCGGCAAATTACACCATTTATGGTAGGTCCTAATAAAAATCGCAATTTTCATGCTAGGTTTTCTCCCAATCTGGCACAATGGGCAGAGCCGATCATCAGCAGATCTGTCATTCATCTTGGCTTCAATTTCGGCTTCCACTTCGACTACTGTTTCACTTCCACAAATGCTCAAATAGCAGTGTGGTTGAATTGATCGCCCGGGTGACTCTATCAATCTGGCACAGTGCGCAAAGCCGATCATCAGCAGATCTGTCATTCATCTTGGCTTCAATGTCGCCTTTCACTTCGACGCCGGTTTCTTTGCCCGATGCGCAGTCCGGTTGATTTGGTCGCCAGGCTGTGTAGTCCATTGGGTAATGAGGTCCATTTGTACGGATCGACCAAACAAAAGGCTTTCTGCAATCGAAGTGGTATCTTCTGCCGCATGTCCAAAAGTAGACATCTCCATTTATATCACGGCAAAAGTGATTGGCTCCTGAAAAGTAAGACGCTCATGTTTATTTTACAGCCTTAAAACTAAGAGAAATTCCTAAATCTTAAAAGTAAGCTCACATCCATAGTGTAGTGGTAATATCACGGGCGCGAAGAGCAGTAGGAAGCTGGATGGCTTTCCGCAACCTCCTAAAGGTCCACTCAGCCTATCATTCCAGGGACCCGGGAACCTATGGCGCCACAGGCGCCCATGCTCACCCAAATATTGACCCTGTGGCGCCAAGGCAGGGTCATGCTCACCCAACTTTTTGGAAACAGTAATACTATGAAAATAACGCAGTAATGGAACCTAACCAAAGCCGGCCAAAGCTGGCTCTGGCATTAATCAAAGGGCAGCAGACAATCTTGTAGGATGACAAATTGTGCGAATCATGGACACTTGATACTTGGCTACTCTTTGGGCCTGAACGGTACCACATGTGTAAATGTGTTTGTCGGAAGTCGGAGGTACTGAAGTGACACGGCAATATATCATTCTACAAAGACTGGGCGGACTGTGGTTGCAGACAGGACAGCTAATTATTAAGACAGCAGTGATATATATTAATATATATATATATATATATATACATGTATATATACATGTTTAGATATACACATTATATATATATATATATATATATATATAAACATAGGCACAATATTCAGTGTGTCGGCTGTCAGAGTGCCTGGAGAAATAGAGACTAGATCAGTTCTTCTCGAGACTCCATTCGAGTGTATACAGAGGATAATAAATAATTTTGAATAGGCCTAAATAAAATTGGTAAATAAAGACAGTGCAGCAATGTCTAGCGGACCGCCTTTGAAGGCATTTAAACAGTCGTTTCTTTCGTTTTGCAAGTCACCTGCTGCTGGGAGGTCTGATGGTAAGTAGGCTACAACTAAATAAATTGCATTTCACATTTATAAGCAATTCGCCACAGCGCAAATATGAGCATAAGAAAAATTTGACAAACGGCATTAGGCCTATCCCTGACAAATTCCTGTAAATACATTTTATTTTCTTCCATGCAAGAAATCCATCTTCATTGCATGTCTCATAATCGTAATAGTAATAGTAATGGTAATCTCGAGATTTCTTCAGCGCCCAGCAAGACAAGCGAAAGACGGTCCACATTTGGGTTTTAGTTGATATGTATATTCGTTTCTTATGCAAAACAGGTTGGCACACACACCGCAACCTAGGACATTAACGATGCTTATGACATCGTTGCATAGGGCCTACTGTGCGGTTTAATTTTTCTCTATCGTATTATAAGTAGGCCTAGGCCTACAGACGCTCTATAAACACTGGCTGGCGCTTTGTATAGGCCTACAGTCTACAGACGCTCTATAAACACTGGCTGGCACTTTGTATTTTTCATTGCTAAAGCAGTTATTGACTTATTGTGCTATTGTCGCCTTTTATGTTATCAATATTGAGCGTAATAAACTACCAGTGGTTGCAAAAAATGACAAAATATCGTTATAGATAATATCAGGCATAATGAATAATTTTATCCACCTTAGGTCTGTGGCCTACACGGCTGAGGTTGGCTCACCCAACTTTTAAACACTTCCCGGGCCTCTGTATCATTCTCATCTTTATCCAACTAATTTACTGACACATCGTCAGAACTGACGAAAGGAGTCAAAAAAGGTACACAAAAGGAACATTTTGTCCATTTCATGTTTTTCCATTTGCTAATTTTAGGCAACACTGACAAAGGGACACCTATTTCAAATTTGCATCAATATAGCCACTAAGCTTATAATCAGCTATAAGCTCCGCTGACTAAAGGAAACTTCAACGAAGGGGCAGAAGTCCAGGCAAGTCACAATAAAAAATGGGGAAAGAGTTGCAATGGCGTCGAACTGAAAAGTTTGCCGCATGGTTCTGATCAGACGAAACTGCTAAAAGCAGAGCATGCAGAGAAACCTTACATGCTCATCCGTGTAATAGTTCTCAAACAAAGCATACCAGGGTTATTAATAGGCAGTCCGTGCTCTTTTCCAACTTGGAAATGCCGACACTATCACTTTCCCGTCAGCGTAAAATACAATCTGCAACCTGGCGAGGACCAGAGGCGGAGCTTCATATGCAAAATAGCCTAGATCTTGACCAATCGCAGTTAACGAAACAATAGCCAATCCACTGCTGCGTTGCAGATCCGTGTAAGATAAGTCTAGTTTGAATTTTTTCGCCACTAAGCTTTCGAATTTACCCGAAATCTCGTTCTGGTTATTCAGCTTGGGAGAGAAATTAATGAATTATTATTCACCCTTTGTAGCATTATTATTTCTCATCAGTCCAACTTCTATTTAATCAAGATTTATCCATTTTTCATAAATCCAACTTCAGTTAACCTGCATTCCAGCGTAGCCTATTTTACTTTATCTGTCATCTGGCTTCGTAAATGGAAGTTGGATTGATTTAAATTATTTCCTTTGAAATTACAGAGTCGGATTGATGAAAATAATGCCTGCGTAAAAGGGGTTGGATTGATGACAGCTATCAGTACAATAATTCAATAAGCTATTACATTTTACTGGACTGAACAATAATACAATACGTTAAAATGCAGAATTGCATAAACAGCTATTTAAGCAACGATTCTCTCCATTTATCCAACTTCTTTTTAAGGAAGAATAATTTTTCAACAAGCCAACTTCCATTTAAGCCAGACATCTTTTGATCTGTCCAACTTCTATTAAATCAAAATTTATTTTCATCAATCCACATTCGGCAAAACTGGGAACGGTGGTCCCAAATTATGAAATGAAAGAAATTCTGAGGCCGCTTTCTTGTAGTTTCGCTAAAACGTGCTATAGCGGCCCAGTGTAGCGGCCCAGTGGTTCCCAAACCGTGGCCCGCGGGCCAAAAGTGGCCCGCCAATCCTTTGAATGTGGCCCGCGACAGTCACTCACAAATTTTGAAAAAGAATTAAATTACCTTGTTTTCTTGATTTTCGATTTAAGTTAGGTTAAGTTAAGTTCTTTTTTTCTATTATTTTGTTTTAATCTTAGTTCACTTTTCGTCAAGCTCTATGCAGCGTATTTACACTTCCGTTGAAAAAGACGTGTGTTTTCATTCTTGATTATTGACAGTTCTGAAAAGCAAATTTGCTGAGCTTCCTGTTCTGCAATCTGCCGACGATATGACAGCATTCTGGCGTATACTGCCAGCAAATGAATTCGAACATTTGCGGTCGTTTGCTCAACGTAACGTTACATATGCCGTTTTGGGAGCACGTAGGCCTACAGATGTGAACAATCATTTTCAGCGATGAAACTTATAAAAAACAAAAATCGAGCGCGCCTCACTGACTCAAATTTGAATGTATTGATGATACTTGCCACTACGAACCTACAACCAGACATTGATAAACTAGCTTCTAATCTGCAGTCACATAAATCTCATTAAAACTGATTCATCTTCAATAAATACTTTTGAAAAATTAAAATAATAAATATTCAGAATTAAAATGTATGCATTGCTGGAACTTCTGCATTTAAAATTTAATTAACACAAATTTGAGATTTGATTTCAATTTTACCGATGTTAACAATTTTGCATTTTGAAATTTAACAATGTTCAAACGATATCTTCAATTATTGCCTTAACATTGATCTGATATGAAAGTATCTGAGTTACCCTTGCACCAAGCAGTATGCATCTTATTATACTTCCGCTGAAAAACGTGTGTTTTATCTTAAATTGGCACTGACAATATGCCAAAAACATGTTCCATTCGATGTCAGATGTTACCAAATGCTGCGCATGGGGAAACTTACGACGCTTCTCCAGAGACCACTATTTGCTGGCGCTCCAGCGCACGCATTCGTCCACAATGAAAGCAACTGAGGACGGCTCCTCAGATCTCTGTGGCCCGCCATGATATTTTAAAAGTAAGACTTTGCCCTCCATCAAAAGAGCTTGGGAACCACTGCTATAGCCTATATTATCAGGAATTCAGCTTCTAATTACTGAAAACATTATTTTCATCCAGCTTCTATTGAATGGAAACTTAGTTTCATCCATGCAACCAGCTTGGTATCCAGCTTCTATTTACGGGACAAATTAGTTCGATCAATCCAGCTTCTATTTCAACACAGGAATGTTTTCATCAATCCCACTTCCATTTAGGGAAACAGTTTTTTCATCAATCCAGCTTCCATTGTAAAGTGACAATATCAAATAACTTTGTAGACTTCTTTCATTTAATAATTTGGGACGTCTGTGACGAAAATACATATTTCTGAATTTGGGACCGCCGTTCCCAGTTTTGCCCCACATTCTATTGAAATAAAAATTATTTTCATCAATGGAACTTCTATTTAGCACGAATTGTTTTCATGAATCCAACTTCTATTCTACAAAATGAAGCAAGAATTGTTTTCATCAATCCAACTTCTATTGTCCAAAATATTATTTTTACGGTGAAACCTTGTTTTATACCGGGTGGGCCATTAAAAATGAGAACATCGCGTTCAATCGTGCTTGATACAATATCGGATTGTGTTTTGAGTAAATTTTAAACAGGTAAATTATTCTATGATGTACTTACTTACCAAATCAAGCCAGTTCGACGTATTGTGAAGTAAGATTTACAACACTTAAAGCTTAGGCCTACAATCGTGTGATGGGGCAGGTGATAACGAAAGCTGTAAATTAAAACGCCTGCAACGAAGTCAACAGCTACCGGGTATTTGAAATGTATCCTATCCTAACGAGAGAAGAGCACGAAGCATTTGGTTCACAGATGAAAAGGCAGTTGCCAGACCAGTTAATTCTCAAAATGATCGCGTTTATTCTGATGAAAGAAAGAAAATAAAATAAAATTTCAGCAACAAGTATATCGCATGCGAACGTGGACTTGTCAGTCGCAGCATCATAGTTTCGGCAGTCGAATACTTTTGCTTTCGGTTGGTGTGTCTCGGATGGCAGAACACTACATTTAGCAATGTAGTGTTTGTTGGACTCGAAGTCAAAGTAAACAGTAACTACTATTATAGCGATCACGTTCTAGAAAGAGGTTTACTTCCTGAGTAAGATGTAATCGTCACAATTGGACGTTGTAGCAAGACACACACACAGCAAGAAGCACTCGACTTCCATCATCAGGAGAACCTTCATCGAACCAGAAGTGTGGCCTCGAAATAGCCCAGACCTAAACCCGGTAAACTATGCTGTTTAGGGTGTCCTTAAACAAAAAGTCTACCTCTGTCGTAAATTTACAGCAATAGAACAACTGAAGTCGACACTCCTCAACCTGTTGAGGAGTGTCGAAATATGTCCCACCGATTTATAGACAGGAGCATTATTATAACGATCGCATGGCGCAGACGTTTAGGAGAAATTGGTGAGAACAAAGGCGGACACATAGAATATAACATTTAGCAACAAATTACTTGCATTTTGAATAGAAAAAAGATATTAATTTAAAAATAATTCAGATTGAACGCGATGTTCTCATTTTTAATGGCCCACCCTGTAGGCCTGATTAGTAGGCCTAAAGAATAAAGGACACTAAATAAAGACAAGTTTCAACGCGGCCGTGGATTTACTTTTGTTTCGTTAACTGTGATTGGTCACGTTCTATTCTGCATATGAAGCTCCGCCCCCTGTCTTCGCCAGGGTGCAGATTGTATTTACGCTTCCTGTCTGATATAGTTTAAGGCCGGTGTCTCACAATAAACTATATCCTTAAAATTATACCCCCTTAGCGAAATGAAGCATGCGACCGGATGAATCTGAACGAGAGGTACTATCCCCTCGTGCGAAAGTATCCACCATGAGTCGCATGAAATCATCCATTATTCAAAAAGTATCCCCTGCAACTTTATTGCAAACTGTTTACAACAATGTCATGGGTAAAACTAAAATTATTGTGGCACTTATTGTTGGCACACGTTGGCAAAGAATCCAGTGAAGCCACTGAGCCTCTCGTTACTCCCTCCCTCCCTCCCTCCATCCATCCATCCATCCATCCATCCATCCCTTCATCCCTCTCTCCTTCCCTCCCTCCACTCCCCGGGTGATTATTCTTTCTAATGTAACCGGTCTGATTTGCTCTGAACATTAACTTCTCATTACCTATTAAAGATCACCAGAACTTTATTTACCGCATTCTGTATTAGCACGTCTTCTATAATATTTGATCTTTGCTCTGCGACTATCTCTAGAATGCCCTGAACAATATTGCCTGTTTAAAAATGCGTCTGTGTCATCTTGATTTCCACAAATAAACGACTTTGATTGATTGCTTAGAACAGATAGAACACTTTGAGTCACTTGCTTTACCTATTTTCTGGTTTTGGATTTTGACTAAAGCATAGATTTATAAATAACACACATTAAAATAAATACCTTATACCTGCGAATTTTTATCCCCGGAAGATGATATCACACGATGGCGGGGGTAGAAGTGGTTTATCCCCGGATATTCTATACCGGTATATACCATCCCAGAAGGGGTAGATTTTTGTCTTCCCCGCAAAGTTTTAGGACGGATAGAATATCACGAGACACCGATAAGTTTACCTGACTTTTGTATGTTTAATAAAATGAACTACGCAACTCAGTACATATTTTAACAGAGCTGGACTACTGGGACAAAGTTTGCCCGCTACCACGGGTTATGGGGAGCGTCGTAAGCTCCACCAGCGGGGTGTGTGGCTCTACCCCAGCCGACACAGTTTAGAGCATTTGCGGCCAAATGGAGCCCGTTTTAGCCACTTTTATTTTACAAGTTGTGTCTTTTATTATTATATATAACCCTATTTAAGGCATGCAGAGAGGTTTTAAAATATGACACAATTAATTCAACCATGACACCTAAATAATAATTATCAATAATTTATAAAAAAAAGTAAGTGACCGGTCCACTAGTCATGATCCTGGCAATTGAACAAAAATGGTAGAAATAATGTCACATGTATTGTATTACAGGACAATAGGCCCATGATACTGAGTTTCATATTGATTTCATAGAATCACTTACAATATAAGTGCACGCAGAATAGGCCCTTACTACAGAAATCCAAGTAATAAGCGGGTTCGACATCTCAGTGACCTATTTTAGTCACGTCGACCTGTTTAGGTCAATACTACCCGAAGTGTTGTAGTTTTCATGATCAAGAACATTAATGAATTAGATGATTTAAAACGTTGGAATGTTGATATATTAAGACAATATTGCCCGAATCGTGAATTAAAAATTATTCGATATTAAAAGAAAGAAGAGTTGTTGTCTTTGGCGTATGCCGCATTTAGCCAGAACTACCCGCAATGTCTCGAGAATGTCCGACCGCTACGATAAACATTCTGCATCGCTAAAGGAGTATGACCCATCAGCTGATGTCAATGTTGAACAGACTGACAACTGACAAACTTATTATTTTCAGAAGCACAATGCATATAACAATTACATATCGGTGCGTTGGCTAGGGAACAGAGGAGACCCAAAACCGGCACAAGCCCTGCTTAATAATAATATTATTGGGGTCACCCTTTTTAACTATATAGACCTACAATTATTATGGCTGGTTATTCAGTTGAAAAGAAACAAAGGTTCATCTCAATAATGTTCTTAACTAACATACATGTTGCGACCTGTCATCTTGATGTCGAGAATAAACGAAATTGATTGATTGGTTTTGAATGTGCTACTGATTTTGTTCTGCCTCTAGGCCTATATGCAGAGTTTTAACTTAAGTAGATTGAAGAAGAAAGATTAGCGCATGCGAAATGTGGATATGGAGGAAGATGCAGAGAATATCATGGATAGAGAAAAGGACCAACGATTGGGTGCGCATGAGTATCGGAATTGAGAAGGAAGAGACACTACAACAAACAGTGCTAAGAGCAAAGTTGAGGTTCTTTGGACATGTCATGCGATCAGATGGATTGGAAAAGGAAATGATGTTAGCATATGGAGAGGGAAGGAGAAAACAAGGACGACCAACGAAAAAGTGGATGGACAAGATACACGAAACAACTGGAATGAATTTGGCAGAACTGAGAGATGCGACGGCGGACAGAAGGAAATGGATAGGCTTGATCATGACGGTCGCTAGAGTTCAAGGAACTGACAGCACAAGGTAACAAGGTAAGATTGAAGAAAAACACGTGGTCAGAGTAAAATCCCACTTTGGTTTGTTTTGTGAAAAGGACGTATTTCGGCATCGGTTGCACATGAAGCTTTTACATGAGCAAAGAAACTTATTCCTGGTAAAAGAGTGTGCTGCCACTTCTGTTATTAAACTGATAACTGGTGGCAAAAAGTTAGTGATCATCTTCCATCTCTGAGGCATGGCCATGAAAGCAGTTGAAACATACTGTATGTGGTTCAAAACTTGGATCACGAAAACTTAATTAGTTCAGAAATGTGGCTTATACATGCTTAAGAAACTTTCATTTTTGTGCTCTACCCGATAGAATTGTCACTAAGTCTTATAGATGCTCTGGTGAGGGATTGCGTAAGGTTAAATGAACAATTAGTTATGCAGACATAGAACCGCCTTGAGGAACATTACCATATTTTGTGACTGCTGATGGTAATGTCATGTTAAGTAGAACTCATCAGTATTACACGCAGATTAATTTTAAAGTAGAGTATTACCAGGGACATATATAACCAAGTTACTTCGACAAATCCCAAAACTATTGGGAAATTTGTCGCACTATTTGTGCAGTTAAAATATACGCGGATGCCAATATATAAATGCTCGAATATAGCTCTCAGATTGTATGCAGCCCAGAAACTTGCCGCGGCCAGGCAATACGCAGATGGAAAGGCCAACGCCGCAGAAACAATAATTATGCTAACGAACAACTTTCCGCTGCACGACTTTACACAAACGAACAGGATAATCTTGTTGGAGGCGCTCATGTGCTGAAAGCTGACGATACCATGACTGGCGATTTAATTATGGGTGGAAGACGGGTTCCAGGGCTCCCAATAGATGCACCGACAGCTCAAAGCGATGGAGCAAGCATTGCACAAGTGACAAATATGATCACCGACACTTTTACAAATTTTAACACAATTCCCTCGGATCCTCTATACACGTGACTAACAAACGTTACGTTGATGCCCAGGATGATATCGTTATAGAATATGCAGACGGAAAAATGTTGTTCTTAGAAGCGCTCATGTTCTCAAAACCGGCGATACCATGACTGGTGATTTCAGGGCCATTTTAAGTTCGTCGTAGGCCTTAGGCACTAATGCTTTCGTAGGTTCCAACTGCACAAGAGAAAATCTGTACCGGTACATAAATTTAGGGGCAGATTTTTTCGGGGCCGGATTTTTGCAGTTTGAGTTATAACTCAAACTTTTTTTACTGGGGAGCCAGTGGCAAAAATTTTCCAGCAAGTGGCGGGCCAGGGTCCCGAAGGCGCCTGAGCAAATTGGGGTAGGGATCTGGGAGGGAGATCGGTGAGCTCATCCCCATAATTTTTTAGCAAAACTAAATCTTAAATGGTGCAGTATTTTAGCATAGGCCTACAAACAGTCAAATAAGGTTTAACAATTTTAATTTTGACCTACTATATCGGTCAAAAACATCATATAAAACGCATCAAGCCTTAAAAATGTCAAATTTAAAATTTTATTCTCAAATTGTAGTCTTTAGGCAATACTCCGCGGGCTAGAAATAAATCGTAGGGGGACAAGAAATGGTCCGCGAGCCGGATCTTTGACTGTTTGACACCCCACTTCTAAGTGATCTTGCTAATGCAAAAAGCCGTAAAGTCACATAGGCCTAGTATTATACGCTGTTGCACAGCTCAACTTAAGTTTAAGTTAATATGTTAAAGTTAAACTGTTTCAGTACAATTACAAAGACTATAAAATTATAATTTGAAATTTCCCTTTTTTATTTTTGCGTCAAATTCAATCTTTATTTTTACAATATTTCATTTTCAGACTTTCGTAGGTCCCTGAAAAGTTCGTGGGCCCTAGGTACAGTGCCTACTGTGCCTAGTGGATACAACGGCCCTGGGTGATTTAGCAATGGGTGGGGAAAGAATTTCAGGTATTTCTAGAGGCGCCTCAGAGCGAAGAATTCATCATAATCTTACTTGTAGGGCAGCATAAATAAATCGTAAGCCCCAGCGCAATCATCCATGTCAATGAGATCGAGAGATTCACGAAAGGAGATAATCTTTGCATCAGTCATAATTCGGATTTCACCGAAGGATGTATTCCTTAGCTGCAGAGGGAAAGTTGTGCGTCGAATAGCGTAACACTTGAGAAAGGGATGTCATCTTTGATCAGGATATATATATATATATATATATATATTATAACCTAGAGTCTGCACCTACCCAGAGGCATTGGTAGACTTGTGCATAAGATGTTTACTATAAACTATTTCTATCGTGCATCGATTCGATTTTCAGATGATGTTTCATTCGCTGAATATTTCGAATTGGAAGGTTCATAATTTACTATTGCAAACTAACACCAAAGATAGAGTATTAGCTATGACATATCAACCAAATTCCTGGGACAAATCCCAAAACCACTGGGCCATTTGTCGCAGAAGTTGTGCAGTTAAAATATGCGTGGATGCAAATGCATAGATGTTCGAATATAGGACATAAAGTTGAGACTTTGAGCTACCCATGGGTGTAATGTAATGTTATGTAATTAGCAACTTCTATTGCGCCGGTGTCTAATGCACAAGGCATCAACCGATGGCACACCAAAACCAAGCCGTAATCAGGTCAACATCCAGAAGATCAGTCCGTAAGAGACAGAGAGGCAGCCTAAGGTGGATAAGCAATTTGAAAGAGGTAAGTTTTCAGCCGAGAACGAAATGACACAAGCGACTGAGCACAGCGTAGGCTACAGACACAGGAAGAGAGTTCCAAAAAGTAGGTCCAGATACTGAAAAAGCTCGTTCACCGAGAACAGTTCTTGATTTAGGTATGACCAGTGGGCGCCCGCAGACATTTTCAAAGGGGAGAACTATATAGCACAAAGATTATTTTTGAAGGTATACATACAATACATACATGTTACATGTTACATAAATACATGCATGCATAGGCCTACATACAGACATATAATTATACACACATGAATAAATACATGCATGCAGAAAACCTGTTAGTTTGCCCATATTCCGCCGCTACATGCTATAATTAATCAATGTCATGCTGTTTATGATCGGGTGTCTTTACCTCAGTATACAAGAGTTCTTTTGTATAAGTCACCAAGAAAGTACACGAAATATCAGAATAACCTATTTCAATTATCTAACAGTAATAATATTTTTATTTGACATATTTTGATTCAGAGTCTGGGTGTGGGGCAAGTGCCCCCTTGCGCAAACGTGAGAGCGACCACGGAACTACCAGACCTGTTGCTAATTGGCAAAAGAGAACAAAACTCACCCAGATGTTTGTTCATTTCGCCAACATAAGCTGCAATGGCTCTATGTTCAGCTGCATTTGGTATCATGGCCGCTTGCCCAACTTGACCTGGACTTGTAAGATAACAAAGTTCCGATGAAAGACGATAGTCAACCTTCATCTGAAGGATTTTGTAGCAGTATTTTGAGCCCACATCAAGCACGTGATGCCATCCATCCGGACAATCAACAGCTGCAATAATTATGCAGAAAACATTTCTATAAAGTGCAAACCAGACTGCTGCTAGACTGCTGCTGCATGCTACAACTACTTATGCTATAACTGGCACTTAGTCATTTACACCGAAACACGCGTAATAGTACATAATCAGAAATGTTTAGTTTTTGCTTATGTGTAGGCCCCTATTGCAAAAATATTAACGATTTCTTGGGCTTCCGTGCATGTTACGCCGTTACCCAATGACGAGAACCGACCCTTAATATTCCTGCTATGCTTCAGCTCTTTCCCTTCAAGAAGCGCTCCAGACTCGCAATTTCTCACACTTACACTTACACTTACACACACACACACACACACACACACACACACACACACACACACACACACACACACACACACACACACACACACACACACACACACACACACACACACACACACACTCAAATGTCGATTTCGAACCGTAGATTCGACTTCCTGTGTGATTTTAATTGCGCAATAAATGTCAATAATTATATTAATCATTAAATTAAAATATTAGGGCCTATTTGAAAAATAAAATTATAGCAATCACAGACTAAATGTATTCACAAAATCCGAACATCGGAGGAATATATGAAGACTAATAGAAAGAAAACAAGAATGAAGGAGCGGAGGATATTATGAAGGAAAAACAGCGGCTTATCATCAGCGTAACGAATATTTATAAGGTACATCAGTTGTTTTGCACTGGAAGCATAATGACAGGCAACTTAAATGTCATGTTCAGACAAATGGAATGACTATGGACCGAAAGCATTCTTCAAGTGAGGACGTTCCTGGAAAGCGTATATATCTGAACTGGAAGAAACTAATATTAGTGCATTATACATCTCATATGAAATTAAACACCGAATGGATCTGAGATGTGGAGTATAGGAAAGGCACAAGTTGAGACAACGTAGGCTATTGCGATGTAGAAATGGAGCACACGAGACAATTTTTGCCGGTATGGTCGTATGTAAATCAGGAGGACCTGCTGTTGCTCTTGGTGATGGTAAAAGAGCACAGGCGAATACAGTACAATTATACTAGTAGGTCGTGTCAATTTTCGATAGGCCTAGTTTAAAAAAAAGTATAATTGATAAAATTGTCAATTTTCGTGTGAAAATTCGAAATATAGACATAAATTTTTCAAATGCATTTACCTACTTCAATTCACTCTCGAATTATCGTGCAAAATAGTAAATAAACTGCTATATCATGGAGCTAGCTGAAATATTTAAAGATGCTCTATTATAAGTTTCTGGTGGAAGAGACATTGTATAATATGTACCATTTGTATTATTACGGTATTAATCTGTCTTTTGCTCCTTTACATGTATGATCAATTTATCGTACGCTGTGTGAAACATAATTATATTAATGCATTTCAGAATGTAACCACTGTTTAACATAACAAAATATTATGTCCCATATAAAAAAAAGATTGCTAGACTTGACTCACTAACATCGCTTATTTGGGTCACAACTTATTTTAAGCTGAATTACCAACTGTGATTGATCTCGTTTGATATGAGTTGTACCTGAGAGAGATGAGTGACCCAGACAGACGGAATTACAGCAATGACCAACTTGTCACAGACCTAATAAGACTGGCGTACTTGTTCAGTCCACTGTGTCTAATAAATCTACAGAGTCAGTCATAAACAGCCGTGTTAAAATCGAAGCAAAGTTGAAATCCACGTGGGATAAAGGAAACAGGGTGTCATCAGGCACAGCGAAGTTGAAGGAGAGAGAAAGGTTTATGGAAAGCTCGACCGACACATGGACATAGGCTACTTACCTGAAAGCGTGACATCAAAAGTTGTACTAATGTGGGTTGCAGTTGTGCCTGTGTTAGTGGAGTACACATATTTTGTGACTTCAATAGAGAGTAAAAGATTCCCGTGATAGAGTTAGTTTTTTATGAAAAGTCAAAGAGAAAAAATGGGAAGCAATGGACCTCTTCAGGCAGGGCCAGTTGATCTCCCGGAGACTAGAAGACAATAATTTGTGATCTGCACACAGGAGAACTACCATCGAGGCACCTGCATATAGTTACTGCTTTAGATACAAAGACACTAAGCAACAACAGGTTGTCAGGTCCCTTGGGATAAATGTTGGATTCTGATCTGGACATCAATCTTGATTTCACAAAAGTCTCGTAATCGTAATCGTAATCTCCAAACTTCTAAAGAGCCACTCGAATGCCAAGCGCAGGGCACCAGCTTATTCACGAGCGCTGCATCTAGTCAGAAGGGTTGTCCAAAAGAGTAGTCCGAGGTAGGTCCGAGTCCGGTCTCCAGAGGATCAGAGGGGTTAGAGTAGCTGCTAAGGTGGGTGTCGTTTAGGTCGAGAGTTGGAAGGTACAGGATCAGTTGAGTCGGGGTAAGAGTTCTTGAAGAGGAGAGACTTTAGTTTCGAATGGAAAGCCTTGGCGGTGATGGATAGAGGAGCCTGATGCGGATGATGGTGGGTGAATGGAGATGATGGTTGAGGAACCGAAAAAGTGCGGAATTCAGGAGGTAGGTCGTTGGTCCTGTGTTGGTCCTGGTCTCCCTCAGCTCAGCGATGAAGTAGTGAAAGACTTAAGCACAGATCAGAGCTATGGTTACAGAATTGTCACTGCAATTAGGACAGAAGTTTTGCCGAAGGATCTTGCTCTGTAGAAGATAGAACCGGTCTTCGACAGCAGGTAGATAACAACAGCTCTGTGGTTCACAAGAATTTTGATATAATATTTGCATTATCTAAATGGAATGAATTTTAAACTGTCTGAGGATGATTGTGGAGTTCTGTGTTGGGTCTATGTTGTTAACTGGCTCAATAATAAAGATGAATCACAACTGGACAAAAAGACCCAGGCATCTTCTTTTCCAGCACCTACTGATCAAGGTGAAGAGGTGAAGATGATTGACATGCCTATAATGAAGTGGTTTGCTTGGTTTAGTTTTAGCGAGTGTATGCTCCAAGCAATGTTGTGCAGTGGCGAGGAACAGGAGAGAAGAGATGCAGTGGCGAAGATACTGAAGACCAAAGGTGAGGGAGATGAGATGACGCAGCTTGGAGGTAGTCGGGTCAGACCCAGAAAAGCACCAACCATCAACCTTGAAGCGACTACACTCTCGCAACTAATTGATTGGAGCGTTGGAATCTCTGAGTTCCCTTTTCCTACCCCCTTATAACAGCAGAGATCGGGGCGTTTGTGGGCAACCTAAAGGTGGTTCCAGACTATCCAGCAGTCTGTGGAAAGGTATGTGAAAATGACATCTGAGGCAGCTGGTCAGGTGTACAGTCATGAGAGGAGGAATCACTACATCAAAGGTCAAATGGTCAGCCGAGAGCTCATGGGCCAAAACAGAAGCAAGCAGGACATGATGTCTTTTGTTTACTTTGTACGATTTCATTAATTTGACCTCACAAAAAATGACCTTTGCTATGACTGTATGACACTGTGTGGCTACAGATTTTCTTCAGTTCTACTGTTCGTTCAAGTCAACTGCATATGTAATTGTAGCTCATTTGAACTGTAAATTGAAGTAGCTAGCGCTCCTTATTAGCTGTTTCTAAAGTTATATTTTGATTCAGCATGCATAAATGCACAATTATTTTCATCACTAGTAGTTTGTGAGGTTGGGGAAAACATCCATTGACCCGTAAAATTGGCACACCCTAAGATAATACAGCCAAATCAGTTCAATCGGCCAAATAGATTACCAGGCAGGTAGATAAAAACGGGCCATTAAATTTTGTAAAGCGGACCTTGTTTTAATCGTTATATTCAAGAAAACTCTAGTTTTAGGTTTTTTACTAAGCTCTGACAAAAGTAAGTTTTCATTACTGCATTAGAATGTGTAAACGAAATGTCGCTTTAATTTTTAACCAAAGCTAGAAAAGTGTGTTTCTATTTTATAATCACCCATTATGATGCATCATTAGTTTAGCAAGGTAAAAGTGATATTCAGTTACCTGTGAATCTGGCTGCTTCAATAAAGAACAAGTTCCTCAGAAGGAACCAAATGAATGTACTCTGCAACAGGAACATGGTTCTCCTCTCCTCTACAAGGACAACAGACAATAATGTTGTGTCAAAATTATCTCATAAAACATCCATTGACCCCTCAAATTGATACACCCTTAACATGTACCTCATAATATGAGGTACATGTTAAGGGCGTATCAATTAGACAGTGCTAATTGAATAACATAATATTATAATATAATATTATGTTATTCAATTAGCACTGTCTAAGGATTGTCGTTATCTGTAATTAAATGTCGTCGACCTTTAAATTATCATGATTTGTGGAAAAGCAACTAATCAGATGCATCTTCTCGATAGTCTGTGCATGCAACATTTGATACTGTCAAAATTGCTTAGGCCTCTTTTCCAGTAATAATTTCTTCTTCATATCATTAACGAAGTTCGATTCGTAGTTAGAGTTTTGGCACTACTTCGCTGACCAGGACAGTGAGGTCAAATACCACTGAGTTCGGCAGAGGTATGACAACAGTAACTGATGGTCTGCCAGCTTGTTTTATTTTCAGCTTATCTGGAGACGCGTAGAATTATTCATTTGACACAAAACATTGATCAGAACTAGTCAGTCACAGAAACATATATCTATAGCTAAGACCTTAAAAGAAACAAGTCTCTAAAAGAGGTTCTACGAATTTCTATAAACAGACTGTTCAAACCAGTTTTTCTAACGCCTTCATGTTTCAGTAGATTCTATCTACTTCACAAGCGTAGTATTATGTGAAATAATTATTAAGTAAAACAACCTATTGCGGCCAACAACTAACAAATCCCGATAGAAGGTATAAAGTAGCATCATCAAAGAAGCGTAACCATTGGTTTTGGTAGAATAGGAATACGGTTCAAGGTGATCCTAATGGGACATGCTTCTTTGACCTGCATCATATGGAAACGTTTTCGTGCTTAAAATTGGAGCCAGACGCGGTGCGAAAACCTGCATGCAGCTGTCATGTGTAATACTTGTTCTTCGCCTCCGTATATCAATGCGTGTTGTTATTTTCAGCCCTCGAACTGATAACCTTACGGTTAACATTGCTAGTAACGCTCATCAGTGAGCACGGCTAATAAAATTCCTACGGACTAAAAAATTAAGCGCTGCGTTATATCGCTGGATCAATGACAGCTTTGATGTCATCATATAGAAAACAGGATAGCCTAATTATTGGGCGTCACATTTGCCTTGCCTCATCTTTGCACGGCTATTCAATCTTGTGTTGTAACGTAATGTAATGTAAATCTTTAAAAATTTCTCAGCGCCCACAAAACCACGTCAGGGAGACCAGCTTATTCACCGGCGCTATATCAAATCAAGTCCGCAATAGCCAAACTCCTCTGTTCGTTTCGGTGCCAGGTCAAAATCCGGGAGGTCAAGCCGAGGAGACATCATGGTGCTACGGTGGAAATCGGTGATGAAGGTGGTCGTGTGGTGGCGCAGGAGTAGAATCAGGATAGGATATCTTGAAGAGTTCGGTTTTCAGTCGTGAGTGGAAAGCGGAAGAGGAGAGTCAATCGGAGGAGAGGTTGAGTTAAGAGGCGAGATAGGAGGATGAGCGAACTGGCGGAGGTCTTTTGGGAGTCCGTTCCAAAGAGCTGGTACAGCATAGACTAAAGAGCGGTTGCAGAATTTCAGAGAGGATGCGACTGGTGGTGTTTGTCTGCGGGGGCGAGAACGTTCTGGACTATTTGCAGGCGTTTGATTTGAGAAGAGTCGATGTTATAAAAGATGGAATTACAGTAGTCGAGTTTGGAATGAACAATTGAGGTGGCTATTGTGCATGCAGTCTTGCAATCAAGTATTGGGCGCAATCGACGAAGGTGACGGATGTGCATATGGCAGGTGCGAGATAGCTGGCTGATGTGGTCGGAAAAGGTGAGGTTCTTATCGATGATGATTCCAAGATTGCGGACAGGAGAAGAGTAAGGTGCGGGAGAAGCGAGATCGGTTGGACAAAGGTCGGAAGGATAGGATAGGTTAGTTTGTTTAATTGGTCGCGGAGGCCAATAATGAGGAATTATGTTTTTGAAGGGTTAAGGCAGAGCAGATTAGCGGTCATCCAGGTTGAAATCTGGGTGATTGTGTTGCGTAGATGATTTAGTGCGTCTGGAAGGGAGTGAGGAGAGAAAGAAATGAAGGGTTGTGTGTCGTCGGCATAGAGGTGATGATCAGTAGAGGACGAGGAAATGAATTTGCTGAGTGGGGAGGTGTAATGAATAAACAGCAGAGGACCGAGAACAGAACCTAGAGGAACACCGCAGGTGAGGGTGTGCGGATTAGTTGAGTGACCAGCATCATTGACAGTGAAAGAGCGTGATGAAAGATATGATTTTATCCACAATAGGGCAGTACCATTGAATCCAAATACAGAGGAAAGACGTTTGATGAGGATAGAATGGTCTATTGTGTCGAAGGCGGCAGAGATGTCTAAGAGGCACAAACAAGAGACTTGTTGACGGCCTATCGCCATGACAAGTTTGTTGTATAGCGAGGCAAGGACAGTTTCGGTAGAGTGATGTTTGGTGTAGGCAGATTGATTTGGGTTTAGAAGATTGTTTGACGTGAGGTATGTGTTGAGACGAGAGAGGACAACCGTTCCGAGAGTTTGGATAAGAAAGAGAGATTTGAAATTGGACGGTAGTTGGAGAGGAGTTCTTTGTCAAGGGATGGTTTTTTGAGAAGTGGTTTGACAACAGAGTCTTTGAAAAGTAAAGGAAAATAACCAGTTTATAATTTTTGATGATTTTGGTTACAGTAGGAACGAGGAGGGTTACACAGTCTCTAAGTAAGGAAGTTGGAATTGGGTCGAGGTCGCATTGTTTGTTTTGAGAGGCTTGAATGAGGGTAGTGATTTCTGCTTCAGGTTGAAAGATGCAGTATGTGGTAAAGTTGTGTCATTGTGGTCGATTGAGGGGAGGAGTCAGATTGCATAGAAGTTCATTTTGACAAAACAGCCTGTAGTGAAAGGCGGAGGGAGGAGACCTTGTCAGTGAAGAAGGATGCAATAAGACTTAGAGTCGGCAATGGCTGCATGTGGGATAGAGTTTGGGAGGGGGTGAGAGGATCCACGGTGGAGAAGACAATTTACAGTTTTCCAAAGATTTCGAGGGTTGGATTACTTCTTTGAGTGAACAAGAGATGATAGGTAACGTTTTTTGCCGAAAGAAGTTGGCTGTGGTATCTATTTGTCAAGGTTTTGAGTTTGTTAAGAATAGAGAGGTCGCCTGATATAAATATTAATGTTTTATTATCACTAATAATTATAAACTACTAATATTTATATAAAAATTATTAATACTAATATTTATACTATAATCATACGTGTAATGGTAATTACCGATCCGTGCCAAAGCGTAGTCTTCTTCTTCGTTGGTTTCTGATGATTCTTCTAAGTCAGGAAATTCCCATCTCCGTCGTACGTTGATAGGACGTGTACTTGCAATGGGCAACCACCTCGTATATAAGCGAATTCAGTGGGCTCGTGATTAATTGGATTCACAGCGAATCTCTCAATCTTGGGGCTCAGAAGAAAACAACTGCCTTATACAAACTATCATTCTCTATTATCGTGTCTATCATAACAAGCTTTAAATTTTGAAATCAGACGGAAGTGTTGTGACTGAAGGGATTATTTATAGAACTTGAGTTACAGATTGTTATGAAGCGATGTCAGATAAGTTGGCAGTTGCGATCCATTTCGCTTCTTTATGTCTTCCTTTAAATTTTTCATGCACAAAGTACAGACCACCTGCAAATCAAGTCGTTTATCCTCGCGTTTAGAGTGTTTAGTGTCGTATCGTATCGTATCGTATTGTATTGTATTCTGAGAATTTATAAAGCGCCTCTTACGGTACCAGCTATCAGCGTGACAGCCCGAGGAAATAAGAAAGTCTTCGTACCTAACAACTTTTCAGGCTTCTCTCGAAGTACAACCTAATCAGAGGCGACCCCATTGCGCACAGGAAAAGAAAGTCTGAAGTCAACAGGTAAATACAGTAAATTTTACACCAATCTGTTTAGTTAATTGGCGGTTTTAAGGGGAGGATAAGACGTCATGCTAAAAACGTCCGTCAGGGGGCGTAAATCATGAAAGAAAAATTGGCAACAACATTTTTCTGACTCAGCACTATCATCTTTAATTTAAGCTTCATTGCGAAGATTCTACCCAAAATTTTCACAATTCTTGTTTTTGTGACATAAGCCGACGACGGACTAAAGAGAACTTGGAGGAAGCCATCAAAGTGGTGATATGCGAATAACGAGAATAGTTTGGCATAGGTTACAGGGACCTTGTAATAATAAGGCCTGAAATTTATTTCTAGCTGAGGGTTAACGGAACATATTACATCTTCGTTTGTGTGTGCGTGTGTGTGTGTTTGTGTGTGTGTGTGTGCGTGTGTGTGTGTGTGTGTGTGCGTGTGTGTGTGTGTGTGCGTGCGTGTGTTTTAGTGTTTTAGTGTGTGTGTGTGTGTGTGTGTGTGTGTGTGTGCGTGCGTGCGTGGGTGTGTGCGTGCGTGCGTGTGCGTGTGTGCGTGCGTGTGTGTGCGGCGCGCGCGCGTGTGTGTGTGTGTAGGATCAATTTTTTATTCTTGAGCACTTTAATCTTCTGGATAAACTTCGAAGATCTGACATTTTGTGATCCAGGTCGGTAGATGGCGGCATTGGTGCTCAGATTTGGCTGCAGATAAGGTTGCATCGGTTCCATCGGTTTGCAAGCAGATCTGATGCATGAATGGCAGCGAGAGATTCAATCCGGAAACAAGACTTAAGCAGAACAACGTCTCGGCAAGGGAAGTCTTCGTTGTGAAACCATATTGGCTCAGACTTCATAGTGCGTTTGCATACGTCTATGCAAGATGGCGGACGGTCGATAAGTTCTGTGACCGGAGACCGATAAACAATTCAAAAATACTACGAAATGGTCTAAAAAACGGTAAATATAATATCGGCTTGTACAGTAACAAATACGGACATTAAGCGAATTCAGTTAACATCACCAATATGTCGAAAAAAGCAGCGAAACTACAGGTGGACGAAATGGTTGAATTGGTTCAGGACGAGAGAGTGCTAAGCGCGATCATCACCCGGCTGAACTCGACCATCAACTCAACCATAGAAGCAACCATTGAAAGTATGTTTGCAAAACTTTCTGCGAGCTTTACAGAATCGGTTCTACACACTGTTAAAGAACTCGCGAGCGATCTGATTCAGTCTTCAACCTCGACCATGAACCAGAAAATTCTTGACCTTGAAGAAAAAAACATCTCCCTTAGGCTACTCGTCGTGTGAATGACCTTGAGAACGAATCCAGGCTAGACAGCCTTATTATTCACGGTCTTCAGGATAAATCTCTTACCTCGAAAACATCAGTTAAACAGGTGCAGCAATCCTCAACCAATCCGGTGAGCAACGATTCTTCAACGGTCCTGGACCTGTGCCGTGAAACTCTGGGCCTGACGTCGATGTGCATAAACGACATCTCTTATGCACACAGAATAACAAGTGGTGACAAGAACAAGCCCCGTCCAGTCCTGGGGAAATTCGCCTCACTCGGCATCACAAACCTAGTGTTCTCGGCAAGAAAATCTCTTCGCACGAAACTACTCGGACCAAATGAATCACGGATCTATATAAATGAAAATCTCACGAAGACCAATGCCTACATTTACGCTCAAACGCGAAAGATGGTCGGCGACGGAAAACTGCACGCAACTTGGTCTTTTGGCGGTCAAATATTCACTCGTCGGTCGAACGCACTGGAGGAAAAACCCAAAAAGATCAGCTCAGCCGAGGACCTAAGCCAGTTCGAACCTGCCTAACCAACGGACTGCGTTTCATCGGAAGGACCACTGAATTTGAAGATTGTTCTGCAGTCTACCCTTCTCGAACTCGTCTTACCAACGGACTGTGTTTCCGCGGAGGGACCTTTCGATGGGAGGACTGTCTTCAGTCTACCCTTCTCAAGATGACGGTACTTTCTCTTGCTTCCCTTTAAAATCCCAGAAACATCTCCACGACACATAAGAAAGATCTCTTTTTACTTTTGTTACCAATCTAAGTTTGTGACCAATTAGTGTCCGTTACTGGATAAATTTAATTTTTCTCTATTGTTTTCGGTCTCATATGATTGGCTATTAGATTGTTAGCTTATTATAGCTTACACTTGTTGAGCTAGGCAATTGTCTGGGCTATATTGAAAACATAATACTTCCCTCAGAAGATGTTATTCTTATGGGTGATATGAATTTCACTTGTGCCGCTGACAGTGTCGGTTTTCTGCAGAGCAAGAATGTTTTTGATAGATTTTCGATTGCACATTGTGATGATTTCTGTCATGACCCCTACGCAGTTACTTATGTTAATGATAGTCTTAAAGCAACTTCTTTTATTGATCATTACTTTATTTCCAATTCCATTCGGCCTTACATGATCAAAATCGATATTATTGACTCCGGGGCAAACCTAAGTGATCACAGGCCTGTCATGGCCCTATTTGATTTCTCTAATCACCTGCCGTCCACACATCAGCGGAAGCCAAGTAGAAGACGCTCTCCTCAACGATTTTCGTGGCGATGGGATAAGACCTACTTACCGGGGTATTATGAAGCTAGTAGAATTCATTTATCGGCTGTATCTGATTTAAATCCAGAGGCATGTGGCGAAAACTGCTCAAATACGCATCATTTGCAAGATATTGAAAGCATTTATTCTTTGTTGGTCATGTCACTGTATAATGCGTCCCTTAAATCAGTTGTTAGACTTCCGTCGCGCTCTTTGAAGCCATATTGGAATGATGAACTTGATCGTCTTAAGGATAACTCTATTTTTTGGTATGACATGTGGACATCAGCTGGTCGGCCACTGAACGGCGAGTTGCATCGCATTAAATGTTCAACTAAATTGAAATATAAATTAGCAATTAGGGATTCGTATATTGAATTTGAAGGTCGTCATAATGATGAATTGTATGAGCATTTTCTAAACAAATGTCCATCACAATTTTGGAAGTCATGGAATTCTAAATTTCGGCGTAATCTATCAAAGGACATTTGCTTCAGTGGGTGTGTCAGTGATGTCGAAATTGCTGATAAATTCGCGGATCACTTCCATAGCACTAGTAGCTGTCCAGATGTTCAGAAGTCCCGTCCGGTTTTAAAGTTACCTCGGCGGATTAAGAAGGTGAATAATTTATCGGTGAATGACATTTGTCAACAGGTGACTGTTGAAAACGTACAGGCCTCAATCTTAAAATTGTCCTTAGGCAAAGCCTGTGGCCCAGATGAGTTGTGTGCTGAACATTTGTTATATGCTCATCCTTGTTTGACAACTGCACTTGTACAGCTGTTTAAACTGTTTGTTATTCATCGGTATGTGCCGTCCGCGTTTGGTCACGGCATTATTGTTCCCTTAGTTAAGGATAAATCTCGAAATTTAAACGATGTAGACAATTACCGTGCCATCACCCTTATTCCCGTTATTTCTAAAGTGTTTGAAAATTTGCTTCTTTTAATTTGTGATGAATTTCTCAGTACTGACGAATTGCAGTTTGGCTTTAAACGCGGGATGGGTTGTACTGAAGCTATATTTGCTTTAAGGACAACCGTCGACCATTTTACCAATAATGGTAGTTCTATATTTATGGCCTCTTTGGACATTAAAAAAGCTTTTGACAGTGTTGTACATAACAAACTGTTCGACTCTTTGTTACAAGCGGGTATACCATCCCCCATAGTATCTCTCTTAGAAAATTGGTATAGTAAATTATTTGTTAAGGTGCGCTGGGGCAGTTGCTTTTCATACTGCTTCTCGGTGACTTCTGGTGTGAGACAAGGGAGCGTTTTATCGCCCTCCCTGTTTAACATATTAATTAATTTGTTTGTTGTGCGACTGCGCCAACTTGATATAGGATGTCACATCAACTCGTTATTTATTGGTTGTCTGCTCTACGCGGACGACATGTTGTTAATATGCCCATCTGTTAATGGGCTACAAAATATGCTTGACCTATGTATGTCTATTACTAATGATTTGTCTCTACAGTTCAATCCTTCCAAGTCTCATTGCATTGCTGTAGGTAAATCTGCTAAACTTGCAATTACTCCCATGACTCTGGGAGACGTATCGATTCCTTGGCTGCAATCAATAAAATACTTGGGTGTGATGATTAATCATGGTAAATCGCTTAATTTTAACACGGAATCGGTGAGACGATCTTTTTTCTCTGCCTGTAATTGTATCTATGCACGTGCCAAAGATCTTAATGAGTTGGTTCATCTATCTTTACAAGAAAGCTACTGCTTGCCTATATTAACTTACGCCTCAGCCGTAGTTAAATACACAGTGAGACAGGAAGATGAACTGAATGCATGTTGGAACTCTGTTTATAGAAAGTTATTTGGTTTTAATAAATGGGAATCTGTTAAAGGCTTCATTTGTGGCCTTGGTAGACTAGACTTACATCACATTATTAAGAAACGTCGCATGATGTTCTATAGGCGACTAGTTCATTCGACATCTAATTTTCTCCAGGATATTTTCTGGTGTTACGTTGTTGAGCACTTTCTTTGTGACTCTGAACTCGTCGGCATCTTGAACGGTAACTTTAGTTGCATAAATGATCTTTACGAACATTTTCGCAGTCTGTGCGTTTGAGTTTATGTTTGTTCAGATTTGTGCATGTATGTTTTGTTTCTGCCTTCGGGCGTAATAAAGTACTGATAGCTTACTATGGACGGATTGGACGATATTTGTGCAGTTAGCATGAAGCACTTGCTCGTACATTGTAACGTTTGTGGTGATGACCAAAGTTACCTTTTGTTACCAATCTAAGTTTGTGACCAATTAGTGTCCGTTACTGGATAAATTTAATTTTTCTCTATTGTTTTCGGTCTCGTATGTTTGGCACTATTAGATAGTTAGCTTATTATAGCTTACTATGGACGGATTGGACGTTTTTTGTGCAGTTAGCACGAAGCAGTTGCTTGTACATTGTAACACTTGTGGTAATGACCAAAGTTACTCCTCGACCGATACAGAATCTAACATTTGTAGAAAATGTCTTGTAACACAGTTGCATTTTTGTCAGATTAAGAATGACGATCTAAATGATGTGTTTAAAACAGATGATAACACTATTTTAATTGGAAACCATAATACCCAGAACCTTCCTAAGCTTTCAATCGTTGATGATCACCAAACCAGCAAACCTCTTATAAATAATATTGACCTTGACCCTGATGAAAACTATTATGAAACAAGACCCAATGATCTTGGCTATATCACACCTTCACAGCTATCACATAAGATAGGAAAAGACTCACACCTGTACTGCTACATGCATGTGAACTGTAGGAGCCTTCTTCCCAAAATTACTGACCTCCAAATTCTTCTAAATCATCTACCCGTAGAGATTCTAGCAGTAACTGAAACCTGGCTTGAAGAGAACTCAACTAATACTGTTAATATACAGGGATACAATTTTGTGCATAAATCGAGGCCGACTGGCAGTGGTGGGGGACTCGGGGTTTTTATCAGGAAGGAACTAAGCTACAAAATTTTCCAACACAAATTTGAAAACACACACACCTCATATGAATGCCTTTTAATAAAAATCACACAACACAAAGATACACCACTGATCTTGGGCGTTATATATAGACCGCCGGGACTCAATCTCCAGACATTCAACGAGGAATTCACACAACTCACATCAGAATTAACTGCAACTAAAAGGGAGATTATTCTTCTGGGTGACTTCAACATTGACTTATTGTAACACAGCAACCACTTACCTACAAATTGCTTTCTTGATGGGTTGACCTCCAAACATTTCTTACCAGCCATACTGCAACCAACAAGAGTTACCTCTTTCTCATCTTCACTAATAGATAACATATATACTAATATCTGGCCCAAAGTTTTAAACTCTGCAAGCATTGTAACGGATTTCTCTGACCACCTACCCATAATAGCATGGTCTGACCGGGACTGACCCCCAGCATCCTAAATTAGAAAAGCCATCTGTATACTCCACTAGAAAAATTAACGTTAGTTCACTGGAGCACTTTCGTACTCTATTGGAGCAACAAGACTACACCTCAGTTACTGAATTGTGTAAAGCAGGTGACACAAACCAGGCCTATGAAATCTTCTTAAAAATAGTCACAGGGATTTATAATCAGGCATTTCCGTAAGTCCAGAAAACTAACCGTAAGCATTTTACTACCAATCATCCATGGATGACTAAGGGCCTTCTCAAATCTTGCAAGAAAAAAACCCATCTATACTTAAAATTTATTAAGCATCCAATTTCTACAAACAAGGCTAAGTTCATTACATACAGAAACAAATTCAAAGCAGTTAAAATTAAAGCTGAAGATTATATTACATAACTGAGTTTACTAAACATAGTAAAGATATAAAACAAACCTGGAATATCATAAAATCGATAATTAATGCCATAACTTCTGATACCATAGTTGACTCCCTCACCATTGATGGTAAGATAATTTTTGATAGTGAATTGATAGCTGAAAAGTTTAATAATTACTTTGCAGGCATTGCACAAAATCTCGCCTCCAAGATACCGGATTCAGGTGGTTTCTGTAGCGACTATCTTAACCCTTCACCCTTGAACTCCTTTGTTGCCTATCCAACATCACCAGAAGAATTAATGGATCTGAACCTTAAAACCAACCCACAGTCTAGGACCTGATCTTCTTGACCCGAGTATAATTAGTCCAAACCTAAAATTGATAGCGGCCCCACTCTGCGACATAATAAACTGCTCCCTAGCTACTGGCATAGTACCTAACGATATGAAACTTTCTACGATTATCCCTATATTTAAACAAGGATGCAGGGAGGAACTGTCTAACTATAGGCCTATATCTATTCTACCATTCTTCTCTAAACTCCTTGAAAAAGTTATGTATCAACGTCTCTATAGTTATGTATCCAAAATGAATATTCTGCACCCCTACCAACATGGATTTAGATCAGGGCACTCTACTGCAATGGCAATTTTAAATATGCAGGACAAAATAACCCAAGCCATAGATAACAATGAATACTCAGTAGGAATGTTCTTGGATCTAACGAAAGCATTTGATACCGTGATTCACAACATACTCATAACTAAACTAGAAAGGTACGGAGTAAGGGGAATTGCCCTATCCTGGTTTAAGGACTACCTAACCCTTCGATACCACCAGGTCAAATGTAACAACAAACTATCGAAATTTAAAGTGATTAAATATGGGGTTCCACAAGGGTCTATCTTGGGGCCTCTTCTATTCCTGCTCTTCATCAATGACCTACCTAACACATCTCCAATTCTCCAATTCGTACTATTTGCTGACGACTCCAACATCTTCTTTACTCATAGTTCCTATGAAAAACTATTTACTGAGCTAAACAGTGAACTCATAAAAATATCCGAATGGTTTAAAGTTAATAAACTATCCCTTATCTTGACTAAAACTAATTACATTTTATTCAGATCTCACAGGAAACCAACACCTCATATTATAGGGAAAATTCTTATAGACACTACTGAAATACCTCAAGTTTCAACCGTTAAGTTCTTGGGCTTGCATGTAGACCAATACTTCACTTGGAAGAACCACATAGAAATAATAGCATCTAAAATAGCTATAAACATAGGAGTATAATATCTCGTATATCGTATCTCATACCTACTAACACTAGACTAACTCTTTATTATTCTTTAATATACCCTTATATAGCTTACTGCAATATGATTTGGGCTTCCAACTACACTCACCGCCTACAAAGAATAATATTACTTCAAAAAAGAATACTACGCATCATAGCCGGATCCTCTTGGAACGCACATACTGACCCCTTATTTAAACATTATCGAATTCTAAAACTAACCCAGATTAAGCAAAAACAACTTAATGAATTCATGCGTCGTTATGTATTTAATACGCTTACCAACTAACTTTTCCAACCTCTTCACCTTCTCATCTGACTTACACTCCTATAATATTAGAAATCCATCCCTTGCCAGAACAATATTTGCCCGTACGAACTCCCGCAGGTTCTCGATCAGAGTGGCTGGTTAAGCAGCATGGAATGCCCTACCAAAAGATCTCCAGTCCATACCCAACTTAAACTTATTTTACAAAGAAGGTGCACTCATGGTTAGTTGATCACTAAGCTGATTCAAAATGCCTCGGTCTCTTTAAGGCTCACTATCAAGATATTACCCTTGCATAACCTACCTATGTCTGTACCTCCTCTGTTTTTTATTGATAAGCTAGTTACAGTGATCGATTCATTGATTGATTGATTCTGACAACTAAGATTGCTGCTAAAATGTGTGGTTTGTTAGAAATGTGTTATTACTGTTGCATTGTCATTTTGTTTGCATACTTATGAATGGGTCGAGGTTGGTTACCACAGTCTACTGCATATATGTTGTAAATATTTACATAATGTCAAATTGTAAAACTGCAACTGTTATTGTTTAACTAATCGCCATTCAATACTTAACTGGTAATTAGGGGGCCCTACTTAGTGGGACCAAGGTCCCTTCTGGTTCCCCTCTTGTAACCACTCGAAATACTGTATGTAATATCAACTGTGTAATACCTGTTTGGCTATAATAAAATGATGGTTTATATTTTGGTTCAGACTTCATAGTGCGTTTCTTTATATTTTATAGCAGAGACGGTACAATTGCTTTAGAATGTCCTGTCATTTTAACTTAGTATGTCCCAAAAGTCCATTTTTCGCATGGGGCCGTCCATCTAGTACGTACGCAGAAATCCGGAAAAAATAGGACCCTCTCTGTACAAACGGGAACTTTTTCACCCCCACCTGTATAGGCCTACGTACACTTGATGCGCAGCCCCTTGAATCCTATAGACCGGTCTATATCCTGGTTGAATATTTGAAACTCTTTTATTATGATTTTAAAACACAATTTAGTATAACTCTGTGAACTATTCTCAATATAATAAGCAGAGTTATAATAAGTGCGCCGAGTGAACATCTGCCAGACTTGTATACGAGACATAAAACTCGAGACCGAGACCGAGACAGTGGGGTCCGAGACCGAGACCGAGACGAGACACCAGGTTCGAGACAGTTCGAGACAGTTCAAAACAAGTGAAATGCACATTGGACAAGTCCCGAAACAATTTTTCTCAACTTTTGAAGTCTAATACAAGGGTAAAGTCACTGAAATCAGTCGATCACCTGAATTGTATAAACTATAAAGAAATTAAATATTTCAGCCATTCTGCAATCTTCTAAATGATTCTAAAATTTAAACCAACAAAATTCCATAGGCTAGGCTATAGGTTCTAGGCCTATTAGCGATTTAGCGACATAAGTCACAACACTCACCTTTAAGAAACTAGATGCTGTTCCAAGCGTTTCGCTTATGTTGGCTTTACACAAACGACGAACGGCAAATTTCACGATTTCAGATTCTTTTGAGACATTATAAGATATTTGGAAATTTTTGACTGAAAGTGCAAACTTAAGTCTGCTTTTTTCAATACTCTTAAATCTTAATACCAGAAACACCGCTTTTTAAAACTTCCTGTCTGTTTGCAACTTCCGATTAACTAGTCATCCGTTAGCGCAATACTGTTACAGTAGCCTACGAAGTTCCGAACAAAATACAGTTTGTACGAGAACTTTGGAGACCGCTTCTACAAGAGAACAAGACTTTCGCTTCGAGGCAGTTTCCAAAAAGACGAGACTTTCGCTTCGAGACAGTTTCCAAAAAGTCAAGAAATGATCTCGAGACCGAGACCGAGACAGTGGGGTCCGAGACCGAGAAAGAAAGATATCAAAAAACTTGTCTCGAGACGTCTCGAGACCGAGACAGTGTCTCGAGACAATACAACTCTGACATCTGCTGTACTAATAATCAGTGATGGGCAAAATACTTTACAAAAGTATTTTGAAAAGACAAAATAAAATACATTTCAAAATTATTTTGAAAATACTTTAACAAAATTAGTAATTTCTAGTGTGCCGGTGTCTAATGCACGAGGAATAGACCGATGGCATACCAAAATCAAGCCGTAATCAGGTCAATATCGAGAAGATCAGTCCTTTACATTAAGACAGATAGGCAGCCTATGAATCTATGATGGTGGATAAGCGGTTTCAAAGAGACAATATTTAAGTTGATATCAAAATAACACAAGCTACTGATCAGAGCGCACATACACAGTAACACAGGAAGGGAGTTCCAAAATGTAGGTCTAGCAATGGAACAAGAACAGTTCATGATATAATAGGCCTAGGCATGTATAATGCAAAGAAAAAAAGACCAAACAGAAGCCTGATATAGGCCTATATCCTGATACAACAAATTCATAAGTAGTTGATGTGGCCAGGATGATTATTAATTAAGCATTTTTACATTAAAATAATTTTGGCAGAAGTTTTGTAAGATTTATTTATGAAAAGTAGGCCTACTTTAGCAAAGTATTTTGTAAAGTATTTTGGAAAAGTATTTTGAATTCTCCAAAATACTTTTTAAAACTATTTTGAAAATACTTTTACAAAATACTTTTCAAAAGTATTTTGAAAATAGAAAATAGAATAGTATTTTCTATTTTGAAGATAAAAAAGTATTTTCAAAATAGAATTGTGCCCATAACAGTACTGCTAATAACGCATGATTGCCCTGCATCGTTGTGGCATGATATCCAGGTGGGAATCGCCTTCTTTTCAATGGTTCTTTGCAGTCGCTGTAAACCAGTGGAACGATAAGTAAAATAATTGTTTAACCCGTTTTGGACCAATGTTCGTTTTACGAACACATTTTTTGATGACATCAAATTGGTTGAGGTCATCACTCTAGTTTTGTATTCAAGTGCTATTATGTAAGCGAAAGGTTTGATTTGTCGGTTAAATCGCAAAAAAAATTTGTTTTTAAAGTTTTGAACTGTTTTTGTCTTATGCTAAATACCTCAACTTTACTATGTTCACCGTCTTTTGTTTGAAAATTTGTAATTTTGGTTCGATGCGTGATATCGCACGAGCTGATGGGTATTTGACAAGTGCACATATTTAGCACAAAGCACATGCCATTTGCATAATTTTATTGTAATAAATGGAGTCGCAAAATTTTCATATATGGGTCATGTTCGTTTTACGAACATTGGTCCAATACGCTACTGATGGCATCAAGTCAAGTCAACGTTGATTTACATATGTATATTTCTGATCTTGAGCTACATGCATCAACCATATATATATATATATATATATATGTGTGTGTGTGTGTGTGTGTCTGTGTGTGTCTGTGTGCTTGCGTGTTCGTGCGTGTGTTTGTGTGTGCGCGCGCATGTGTGTGTGTGTGTGTGTGTGTGTGTGTGTGTGTGTGTGTGTGTGTGTGTGTGTGTGTGTGTGTGTGTGTGTGTGTGTGTGTGTGTGTGTGTGTGTGTAATAAACAATAAAAGACCCTAAATTGATGGTTGTGGAGTACCAATCAATACACATGATTCAACACGTGGTGATGATGACAGCCTCGGTAGTCAAGCTGCCGACAGTTGAACATGTGGTGGTGGCATTGTGGAAAGACAACAAGCCAGTGTTCATAGCATCAGACTATGTCGTTGTGAGTCCAACTGTGTCCAAGAGACGCTGCTTCAGTGTTGACAAGAAGCGCATCCAAGACAGTATGGGAATTGCAAAAAATAACTGGGGGGAGGTTAGACGTTGATATATGTGCAGTTTGGGTGTGAAATGTAGACTTTACTATGGGATCCTAAGAAAGACTAGGGGGTTGAACCCCCAACCCAACCCCCCGGCAATTCTCACTCTGATCCAAGACGGGTTTAACACCAATTATCCATTTTTATTACGTTATTGTGTTACAATGTAATTTCATGCATGTTCAATATTTCACATGTTGTTAGTAGCCTATTGGCCCAATGTTCGTAAAACGAACATATGCAAATTTGCATATGTTATTTGAGAATAGTCAAAAAACATAATACATACGTTCAAACATTGCCATCAAGGCCCCAATAATGATCACAGATCATAAAAAAATTTCTTAATAAAGTTTTGGTCCAGAACGGGTTAACTGATTGTTTAGACCTATTGTTTTTAGACACGTATACAAATATGCTACGATGGTGTTTAACTTTAAAACTCAAAAATCTTTCAAATGATGCTCTTAATGAATACAGACACCATCCAAATAAACCGACCTCATGCAATCTAGAATGCTCTCGCTCGTGCTGTCATTTCAAATCCCTAATCATCGTTAGAACACTTAAATTTTCCTAAAATCACTCCACTGGCTTAAAATCCGTGAACGAATAGAATACAAAGTCCTATCATTTAGCCTACATACAACGAGCTTCAATCCTCCCAACCCTCCTATCTTCGTCAGTTATTCACATCCCAGCCACTTCGCTCTACCTGTTGCTCTTCCACCCAAACACTTCGCCACCATTCCATCCCCTCGCCACAAAAATTTGCAAATCGCTCCAGAGCCACAGCAGCTGTTTCGCCTGTCTGGAATGAACACCCACAAGAATTACGACAACTATATCTGATCCATATAACGAATTCAACAAACCCTCACTTCTTATGATCTCCCTACATTCTAATACTTACACTGCTCTTTCAGAAATCCTTTTCTGATTCCTCCAGACCTCTTCCTTTATCCTCCATCGTTGCTTCACTTCTAAACACTCTCTGTCTGCCTGATCCGTTTGTACCTTTAGTCGGTTCCGGGTAAAGATTCTTTACCCGGAACCGACCTTGACCCTACCTGTTTATCGACTTTGTTGACTGAACACCTTTGAATAAGCAGATGCCTTTGACTCCACTCTCTTTAGGCCCTGTATAAATCTCGATATTACAATTACGAAACAGCAGTACTGAACTGGTTAGATATAGGAATATCGGATGAAAATCTATGTTTATCAAGCAACTTAGTGCTAGTATTCGAGTGCATAAAAATAAATTATTCGCAGAAAAGTCGTTAAACGCATCCACCTTTGCAGTATAACCTGGTCATTGGTAGGCTATTCTCTGGCCTGAAAGTTGGTTCAGACTGTGGAATGTGCCTGCTCTCTTATAAAATGTCGCTGAGACCAATCCATGTGCGATCTTTAAAATTGTCCCATGGTAATGTTTACAGTCATGCATGGCAAACTCGACATTGTATTTGGTCAGTTCTCTCTGAATTTTCCATCTCTGATACGCCAATTAGAGGTCATACACATAACCAAGGAAAGTTGCAGCAGTTCTTTGATGAGCTAAGCCATCTTGAACCGAGGTATTTGTTCATTCATTCATTTCAGGAATTTATATAGCGCTCCTTCAAAAACCTACTCAGAGGCGCTCCCAATCCATGCACGGTTGTACAAATAAGTCTTAAGGAGCCTGTAGAACGTAGATGAATAATTACCCCTAGGTAACAGGTGCATCTCCAACGGTAGACCATTCCAGGTAGAAGGACCTACAACTGAGAAAGCACGACGCTGACAGTTTGAGGTTCTAGCACGATAAAAACCAAAAGCTCCCTGCTAAAAAGGCAGAGCGAATAGTTCTGCGAGCTAGCACATCAGATATGGGACAACAGAGCTCACGTATATAGGCCGGAGCATAGCCAAGGAGGCAACGCCAAACCAGCGCATCGATTCTGTACTCGACGCTCTGCGAGACAGGGAGCCAGCGTTGGTGCCATGCATGTAAGCCGAAACAGAGGCAAACTTGAGGATTCGCACAATTAGCCGGGCTGCAGAGCGAAGAACCAGGTCTAATCGGACTATCAATCCAAGAGGCACACCAACCAGTCTAGAGCAGCAGCACTCCAAGCGCCTGGTGACAAAAGCGTGGACAATGGTAGCATCCTGGGATAGAGAGCGAGAGATGGCCCGTAGCTGGCGCAGTTGGTAGTAACAGCTACGAGTGAGCTGATTGATGTGCAACGAGAAACCAAGTTCCTAATCCAGTGTAACACCCAAATTCCGACAGAATTATAAAAGTCAACGTGGGAAAATTCTTCAGTCACCGCACAACGGTCCACACCTGCCAGTCGCCTACCTTCACACAGCCATATGAATTGAGTCTTGTTAGTATTGAGTAGGAGGCGGTTTGAAGCTAACCAGTCAGCCAGAATGTCCATAGCATGACACAGTTGCTGAACCACTGTCAGAACACTGTCAGAGATGCAGTGGGTATACGCCTGAACATCATCAGCATAACGCTGATAAAAAAGAGCTCAGGATGTTAGCAATGGCCCTATGCCAGACGTATGAGTAACATAAAACAATGGTCGTAGAACAGAACCCTGCGGGACCTCTGCGTATTATGATTAAGTAATGGGCTTCAATTTAGAAAATTGGATTATGCGCTTACTTTTAACTTGGAACTCTGCGTAAACCTTTTTAACAAGCATTGTTCTTTATCACTGGATTTGTACCGCGAGCGCCTCTGAGTTGTCATTTGGAATTGACGCTTTGTAGGTGATCTGAATGAATGGAATGAATAAATAAATCGAGTTCAAACAACTGCACTTCCATTTAATCATATTGTTGATGATGATTCATTTGTTGATGTAACTTCGTCAGTCTCCGATGCTCCACCTCATTTATCTATACAGTGGGATAAAACTTAAATTTGATCCCTTTGATGATGTGGAGCAACGCATGCTTTTGAATAATACGGATTTAGATCCCGATGCAAATTATTATGGAAGGAACCCATATACTAGTTTATAAAAACCCTTGATGATCTTGGCTGTAAGTCTCACTCCTTCTATGATACACCTTTTAGTATTATGCATTTAAACTGTAGAAGTTTGCTTTCGAAGCTATCGGAAATTACGATGATTCTTTCACAACTTTCGATCTCCGTTTTTGCCTTGACTGAAACCTGGCTTGATTCATCGAGCGCTGTCAACATATCCATCCCAGGATATAAATTTGTTTCAAAATGTAGAACAACGGGTAGGGGTGGGGTGTTACATTTTTCATCAGAGAAGATATAAGGTTTAGGATTCTAGACTTTGTCTGCATCGCTGTCAGGCCACTCTACGTATGAAAGTTTGTTTATAACTATTCCACAAGCAAAGGGAAGAGACTCCATATATGGGGTTATTTACAGCCCTCCGGGATCTGCCCTTGAACCTTTTAACTCAGATTTTGAGCAACTGCTGGCATATTTATCAAACACAAGGAAATTTCCAGTTTACTTGGTGATTACAATATCGACCTATTAAGGACTGGAGAACATGCCTTAACACATAATTTTTTTAACATCCTTACATCCCATCACTTTCTCCCCACCATACTTCGACCTACGCGAATTACTGCCACCACAGCCAAGGAGGCGATAATATATTTACAAACACCCAGGCAATATATACTGATTCATGCATTGTTATAAGTGATATTTCAGACCACTTGCCCATTATTGCATGGGGTGAATTAAGTCCATCCTCTGTGAATACTCAGGCTGTGTATACCAAACGATTAATTACTGAGGAATCAATTGCACAATTTCACTCACTATTAGGAGGGATGGATTGGACCTCTGTATTTTCAGAATGTGAAAATGGTGACACTTCACTGGCATATACTCTTTTTGTAGATAAATATAAGGAAGCGTACGATATAGCTCTACCAACCATTCCACGTTTGGTTTCTCGAAACAAACAACCACGTCAACCATGGATGACCCCAGCACTATTAAAATCTTGTAGAAAAAAATCAAAACTATACTTAAAATATTTAAAATTTCCAACTGTTATAAATAAAGCCAAATTTATAAAATATCGCAATAAATTTAAGCAGGTTAGAGTTTTAGCTGAACGTCAATACTATGCTGATAAATTTGCACAATACGAACACAATATTCGTATGACGTGGAATATTGTTCGGTCACTGGTTAAAGCAGGTGATCTTGAAAAAATGTGGACTGCATTGACGTTAATGGGATAATAGTTGATGATGCTAAGTCTATTGCCAATAAGTTTAACGATTACTTCACAAGCATTGGTCACTCCTTAGCTATAAAAATTCTGAAACCGAAAATACCTTATCAAAATTTCATGAAAAGCCCTCCTTTGCAATCATTTGGGCTACGTCTCACATCTGCTGAGGAACTTATTGCATTATCAAAATCATTTAAAGTTACACACAGTACTGGAGTGGATGGTATTGATCCTTATTTAGCTGGCCCTACTATAGATCTCATAGCGTCGCCACTAGCCCAAATAATAAATTGTTCTTTTTTGACTGGTACTGTTCCTGATGGAATAAAAGTCGCAAAGGTAGTTCCGATATTCAAGTCAGGGGTAAAGAGATTGTAAATAATTATAGGCCAATATATATACTCCCTTTTTTCAAAGTATTTTGAAAAGTTGATGCATGAACGTCTGCAAGACTATATTACTAAAACCAACATCCTGTATCCAAACCAATTTGGTTTTCAATCAGGTCGCTCAACATCTATGGCGCTGCTGGACATGCATGACAAAATATCTCAAGCATTTGATAATAATGAATTTTCCATTGGAATCTTCTTCGATCTTGCAAAAGCTTTTGATACCGTAGATCACTCGATTCTTCTCAATAAGCTAGAATTCTATGGGGTCCGAGGGATACCACTCTGTTGGTTTAAAAACTATCTCAGCAACAGACAGCAGCAGGTTTCATACAATGGCACATTATCTGATATGAAATTTATTCAGTGTGGTGTACCTCAAGGGTCTATTCTAGGTCCTTTGTTATTCTTATTGTATATAAATGATCTCCCGAATTCGTCCAAGTTGTTTCACTTTATTTTATTCGCTGATGATACAAATGTATTTTTGTCTAACAAATCCTTGGAGGTCTTAGTTGAGTCTGTTAACAATGAACTTGACTTAATCGCTGATTGGTTTCGGGCCAATAAGTTATCCCTTAAACTAACTAAGACAAATTTTATATTGTTCTGTTCTCATAAAAAGATATTCTCCTCTCAAACCATAAAAATATATATTGATAGTCAGCAGATTACACAAGTAGCTTCTTGCAAATTTCTTGGTGTTTTTATTGACCGTCATCTCACATGGAAAGAACATATAATGCAAATTTCTAAAAAATTGCAAAAAGTATTGGTATATTGAATCGCATTCAATATTTACTGCCTAAGTTTGTACTGCTCAATCTTTATTATTCTCTTATTTACCCATACCTCTCTTACTGCAACCTAATTTGGGCATCCAATTATCCCTCTCGTTTAAAAGTTCTAATGATGTTACAAAGACGTGCGGTGAGAATTGTTGCTAAACAATATTATAAAGATGACACTGATCATTTGTTCTCAAGACTAAGGATTCTAAAAATAGAATCTGTAAATAAATTCCTAATTGCAGAATTTATGTATAAATATGAACGGAAATTATTGCCCCAAGTTTTTGATGGTTATGTCTTGCACTCCTATCAAATTCATTCATATAATACAAGATCCCAAGATATCTTTCGTAGTAGGCTTACTTACGCTCGAACAAATACTAGATTTTTCAATATTAAATGCAATGGACCATTAGTATGGAATACATTACCTGTTCATATTCGATGTTTGCCGACTTTACAATTATTTAAACAACAACTGCGTAGTTTCTTAAATGACACACGACTTTAATTTGTAACTTGTTTTATAGCTTAGTTAAGTTTAACTCTCTGTTCAGTTGATCATGTATATGATCCAATTTTTGTTGTTGTCATAGTTAAGACTTCGATGCATGTTTAATTAGAAAGACGACTGTTCTTCGTCGCCATCTGTACTGCCTTTAATTTGGTGACCCTATTCAAGCGGAACTCTGTTCCTTCTGGGTCTACCGGTTGTTTCTCATTACCCATGTCAATGTTTCATGTCTATATTTTTTTATTTTACTGATTTTTTGGGATTCAATAAACGAAGAATGAAGAAAAAGGGTTTGTGGACATGGATTGTCCGCAGTCGACCCGTGATCAAAATAAATCATGAAACTACCTCAACTGTCGAGCAAACTCTATTAAACTAATAATATTCAAGAAGCAAGGTAATTTTCAAAGTTGCTCTCAAACTTCATTCTATCATTAATCGCACCTGAACTACCGTAAGTCATCTTTGGTTGCCTATTTCGAATTCTTCAACTTCGTTTTCTTCTCATCGTTGCTATGAACGATAATCTTTTCACGTTTTGAGCTTTACGAAAGAGACATGGCAGAGAGAATTACATTAAAATTTTCTCAGGAAGCGTTTTATTGCTGCTTTCAACCTGCCTGGTAATCAGAAGCCAGTGTGATTTTCGTTAACGATAACGATAACGAAAATGTTCGTTAACGAAAATAAAATGACTTCGTTAACGATAACTATAACTATAACTAAAAAATATCATTAACTATAACTATAACTATAACGAAAATAACACTAACGAAAATTCATCTTTATTTTCGTTAATACAAAAAATAAAAATAGGAAGTGCAATATGGACGATTCGACATAAATGAGAACCAAAAATGCGAAATTTTTATTGTGAAATTTGTCAGTTACTTTTGAAACTCGTGTATTCATGAAGCTGAATGTACCCATGCTTCAAAGGTTTTCATAGCTCTGAGTAAATTGTGAAACAGCGTATTAATACGCACAATTTTGCTTATGGACTTAATTATTGTAACTAAGTAGTAACTAAAATTAACTAA
>JACEVL010000216.1:392500-414782 GCA_020284085.1 Aporrectodea caliginosa
TATTATTATTATTATTATTATTATTATATATTCGTTTTATTGGCACACAAAAACAGCTGACACACCGCAACTGATTACAGATAATTCAAAAGAATAATAAAGATAGAATCAAAATATAAAACTAATGTTAACAGGAAGGGTCAAAAGATGGAATTTAGTGTTAAATGGTAGGCCTACATTTTGACAAAGACTCTCAGATTATTGGTACAAATTTCCGGTAAAGGTAGTACATAATGTTAATTTTTTAATGCAGAGAAATATCAGTAGGATATCCAAGTTCTTATGGTGAGTTGGATTGATTAAAATAGAATTGTGCATTAATACCATTTTCTTAATGCTGTATTATTCGTTGGTAAGAAGGCAGCCTACCAATGTTCATGATGACTGTCATCAATCCAGCTTCCAGGGACGTAAGAAGAAATTAATTTCATCAATCAGTTTCGATTTTAAGAAAACAATTCTTTTAAATAATCCAGCTCCCATTGAAACAATTAATTTCATCAATCCAGTTCCCATTTAAGCAATTATTTTCATCAATCCGGCTTCCAATGACACAATTATTTTCACCCATCCAGGTCCAATTTAAGCAATTATTTTCATCAGCCGGCTTAGATTGAAACAATTATTTTTATCAATCCAGCTCCCATTGAAACAATTCTTTTCATCAATCCAGCCACCATTTACCAAAGAACTTTCGCATCAATCCAACTTCGATTGCATGTTTCTGAATAGAAATAATTTACCAACCCAACGGTGGCACCTAAACGGCGGCGCCAAAACGGCGGCGTTAAAATGGTGGCTCAAAAAAGTGACGACCGTAAAAAACGGAGCATAACATTGAATTAACCAATCACAATGTTTACAATTAACAACAATAATAAACGTCTTTCAGACAGACCCACTAAGCGAGTTTTCTCTGATCTGATTCTCTGCCAATGTTGAAAAGTACGGTAAAAACTGGTTGGTAGACCTGAGTCGACCTAAATAATAAAGGAGTAAAGGAAACAAAATGAGGAGACGAGATGCAACGCGGCAATGGATTGACTTTTGTTTCGTTAACTGTGATTGGTCAAGTTCTATTCTGGATATGAAGCTCCGCCCCCTGTCTTCGCCAGGGTGCAGATTGTATTTACGCTTCCCGTCAATCGATGCTCTCGTTTGATTTAGTTTAAGGCCGGTGTCTCACAATAAATTATATCCTTAAAATTATATCCCCTCAGCGAAATGAAAAATCCGGCCGTATGAATCTGAACAGGAGTAATTAAGTATAATTCTTGATTAAACCATACATTTATACAGAATATAACATTCTTCTTATAAACGATTTGCGTGTCAGATTGTCCGCTTGTGGAATAAAATGGTCATAAAATTATAGTCTCGGGCGCAGGGAGCGGCTTTTTTTGGGGGGCAGTAGCCCATGGAGAACATGCCCCGAGTCCTCCAAGACCGCATAAAAGAGGCGTGCGTCAGCAGCGTGGCACAGATGTTCAAACGTTGGACTGTATGTCCTCTGGCAGATATCGCAGACGAATCAGACGTCGCATCGCCGACTGCAGGCGGTTCTTTTCTTGTTGCCCGGCAAACCCCCACCAAGCCGAAGCAGCATAGAGCATTCGGGCCACCGTTGTAGCATGAACTACGTCATATAACATGGTGCCTGAAAGACCATGCATCACGAGGATGCGCAAGGCATAGAGCGATTGTCTGTCCTGACAACATAAACGGGGATGTGTGACTCGAAACTCAAAGCTTCGTTCATTGTAACGCCCAAGATGAGCCTGCTGGAGACCGTTGTCAGTCCCGGAGTGGTACTAGGGACGGCGTCACGCCCAGCATGCCCTCGAGGGCGACAAATCACCATCTCACATGTCTTTTTTGAGTTCAGTTTGAAGTTATAAGTTGCAGCCCACTCTCAGACGTGGTCTAGCTCTGCCGCAACCGTTCCACTATGAGAGGCGGGTATCAGCAGATAAGTGTCATCTGCATAATTGATTATTCTGTTTGAAGGGTGGACCGGTTTGAGTTTGGATATAGCTATTATAAAGTTAACTCAGTGTGATTCTCGTTAACGATAACGATAACGAAAACGTTCGTTAACGAAAATAAAATGATTTCGTTAACGATAACTATAACTATACTAAAAAATATAATTAACTATAACTATAACGAAAATAACACTAACGAAAATTCATTGTTATTTTCGTTAATGCAAAAAAATTAAATAATTAAGGTGGTACGCAAAATTATGCGCATTAACATGCTGTTTCACAATTTGCTCAGAGCTTTGAAAACCTTTGAAGCATATAGGTCCATTCAGCTTTATGACTACACGATTCTCCAAATTAACTGACAAATCGCATAATAAAAAAAATCGGTATTTAAAGTTCCTGTAACTTAATTGCTGAGTAATGAGTCTGATGAGTCTATTTATGTACCGCTATGAACATGGTTTACTTCCAGCATGTTTTAAGGGATTTTTTCATCTAGGATCCGATGTTCATACTCACTACACCAGAAACTTTAACTCTTATCGCCCCATATACGCACACACCAATACTCGCTTATTCTCCATAAAATCTGTTGGCTCCACAACCTGGAACATGCTTCCCTCTCACATACGTTGTGCCCTCCACCTACGGCACTTTAAAAAAATGCTGCATGCCTACCTGATTAATGGAAATTAGATATAACCTACCCTGCCGGATATTCTTTTTCACTGTTAGTTAAGGTTTTCGGTTTTTCTTTATATTTTCATAGTGTTTTGAATCGAGTTAATCATTTACTGTGTAATATGTACTATACTGTTTGCATTGCTGTACGAAACTTGATATTGCACTGTTTATCAAGGATTTAGCTCATTCATATTTCTGAAATGTTGTTCTAGGTGTCCCTAGTTAGCGGGATCTTGATCCCTTTTGGGACTCCTCTTGCGGCCAATCCTGATACTTTATGTTGAAATGTTATGTGTTTTTTCATTTGGCTTCAATAAAAGAGATTTGATTGATTGATTGATTGATTGATAATTTTACTGCACACTAATATCTCACCATTTTGATTGTTTTCGCTGAGTTCCCTTCTACACGCCTCTTTCTATCACTTCATGCAGCGCAGACTTCTTTGTATGTAGGTGTATAATAGTAACAGGCCTACTTCAGATGACTGAGTAGATTAGTCGATCGTGCTTTAACCGGTTATGAACCGGCCACAAGACTTTCCTTTATTACAACCAACACTGTTAATGCTGCACAAACTTGAAAAACACCGCTGATGAACTTTTATTTGAGACCGATTCGTACTTGAAATGACTCCAGAGAGCATTCCCAAGCTCGCGGCCGCTCAAAAACTTCAGAGTCGTGTAGGCCTATTTATTAAGCTGAATGCACCCATGCTTCAAAGATTTTCAAATCTCTGAGCAAATTGTGAAACAGAGTGTTAATACGCACAATTTTGCTTATAGCCTTAATTGTTGTAACTATGTAGTAACTAAAATTAACTAAAATAAAAATCAATTAACTATAACTATAACTAACTAAAAATAATACTAACTATAACTATAACTATAACTAAAATGAAAAACCATTAACTATAAGTATAACTATAACTAAAATAAAATCTGTAAGGAGAATCACACTGAGTTAACTGATCCCAAACCCAATCCCTGAATTATGCTGGCACTGATGCTAATAATTGCGAAAATTAACCCATTGAATTTGTTTACATGTTTACGGTTGTCTAAAAATGCAATTATCCAGTTTTAAATACAGTCCGGGGGAGGGCAATCCATCGAGCTGCTCTGTTTGATACGATGCCTGACTGTATCGAAGGCCTTCCAAAAATTGAGTGCAATCAGATGAACATTATTGGTTTTCATTGAGAAGTTCCAATAGGTTGTGGGTTAAGGCAATTAGGCCTGCCGTGGCAGGACGTAATGCATATTGATCCAAGAAGTCCTGGTTTTGGTGTGGTCCTGTCAAAAAAGGATAGAATAAACGGCGCACAATATATTTCTCAAGAAGGCGACATGGAATTGGGGTGACTGAAATAGGGCGAAAATCTGCCACATCAGACTGGTGAGGAACCTTAGGCACTGGCGTAATGGTGCTTATTTTCCACTGAGGTGGTACATGTGACGACAGACTTGAAACACTGAAGAGATGGGCTATGGTTCTGCCAGCATGGGAGCGGCCGCCTCGAGAAACCAAGCGGTCATTCCTTCAGGGCCGATTGCTGTTCCCACGACAGTTTCAAGCAGTTTAAATGTGGTTTGGTAACTGTCAACAACTGATTTGAGCAAAGGAGCTGAGTAATGTTCGTCTGTTGAAATGCGCCCATAGTGCTGGTTTAAGTTGGTAGCCGTGACGCTGCAGTCAGTGGACACGGCCTGTCTCCGGACTGTACCCTTAAGCCTGTTAACCTCGTTCCACATTTCTCACGACCCTCGCTGGACTCTCTCGAATGTGGTGGAATTGCTCCGCGTTATCAGTTGATTGATCCTTGTTGAGAGGGCGGAGGCAGCTTCAACTCATTCCGTCTGTCCGTCTCTGTCTCTGTCTGTACGTCTGTCTGTCTGTCTGTCTGCCTGTCTGTCTGTCTGTCTGTCTGTCTGTCTGTCTGTCTGTCTCTCTTTCTCTCTCTCTCTCTATATATATATATCTCACATACGTAGACTGCTTACCTACTGGATTACCCATAGTCGAAACGGGCCAAAATGGATAAATGGTCAGAAATGTCAGAGGCAATAATTGAGGAGTCGATTAACTTGGCCCAAGCGTTAGTGAAAATATTATTAATAAGTGTAGATTAGTGGAAGGTAATTCCGGTAGGCCTTGTTCAGGGGCGCAACCACGGTCCAGAAGTTGGGGGGACGTACTAGAATGTATGAGCGGGGGAATTGCGAGCGCCGAAGGCGCGAAGATTGCCTAAGGCAAGAAGCCCATAACGACTAGGGGGTATGGGGAGAGTCGTAAGTTCCACCATCGGGGTCTGGGGCAGAGCCCCAGAAGCCGACGCAATTTTGAGCATTTAATACCAAATGGAGTACATTTTAGGCTCTAATTTACCTCAAATTTTTCACCGATGATTTCAATATAAAAGTACCTATGCCATCTGAATCTGTGAAAAATATGACTTTTATTATTATGAATAAACTGAGATTTTAGGTTTTAGAACACCACTCGCAGTCGCAGCATTAAAAATTGAAATGTCCTCCTAGACTTCTACCGCGAGCCTTAGTCGAATTTTAAATATCGAGATAAGTAAATTTTTAGAGTGAAATTATACAGCAACATTCTCCACTGAATTCTTACAGACTCAATTGAGTTTAGCGGCTTTAGTCTGACCCTTTACTTTATCGGCAGCAGGGCCAGCGATTTGTTGGGGGAGGGACCTACTAGAACGTCTGAGTGGGTGGGGCTACGAAGGCGGAAGGCGCACAGCCGCAATTGCGGAAGGCAATTAAGAAGCTCCTATATAACGACTAGGGGTACGGAGGAGCGTCGTAAGCTGGGCTCTTGTTTACCTTAAAATGTTCAAAAGTTGGAGGGGACCGTCCCAACCTGTTCAAAAGTTGGGGGGACGCGTCCCACAGGTCCCATAGGGTGGTTGCGCCTATGGCCTTGTTATAATAGATTGAAAGTGGTGTGTGCATTCATGCATTAATAGAAGTTAGTAGTGGCTTTATGGTCATTCACCTTTAAAAGATCAACATTTAAGTCATCCAATAAAAGTACTTCTTTATTTTTTTAAGGATCTCAGAGAGTAGACAATCAAACTCATTTCTAAACTAATCCAGATTATTACCAAGTGGCTTGTAAATGACTCCCATTGAAGTCGTTCCTCTCTTATGGGAAACACAAATAAACAGACCCTCATAGGAGGCAGAGGGAACGTTGTGTTTCGAATGGCTTAACAATTGAAAAAGAAACCAAGCTTTTTTTGTAACACTGGCTACCAGGTGGTTACCACCCCCCTGGATTTCGTGTTTGGTTTTACATATCATAACTTGTAATATAGCATTGGATTCAGCATTCATTTCTGCACAGAATGGTATATTTAGTTGTACATTATGTGAATGCACCTCGAAATTACATCACTTTTAACAACGGAACCCATTAATTAGCAATATTGTATATTATTGCGTACATTTTGTACTTTTGGATAAACAAATATAAGATTATGTGTGTTTTGAAACTAATCTATGTATAAAAGATACACACAATCATCCCTACACATGTTTATATAGTATAAATGTACATCCATCATACATATATATCGGTTTACGTTGTAATGCTGTATTCAGCCATTTTCACACAGATTACGCGTATTATTATTTATTTTGATCACTTCCGGTATTCAAAAGACAAAGATGTAGGTATGCAAATGAAGCCCTACATTCCCTCTAAAGAATGATATCTTTGTTTCTCTTCCAGGAAGACAAATGAATACGCTACAGACAAAAACTAAGGGGGGAGTGCTTTCCATTCAGCCATTTTTCACGCATATTACGCGTTTTATTATTTATTTTGAGCACTTCCGGTTGTCTCAGGTCAACTCAGTGACCACAGAAATGTAGCCCCACATTCCCTCTATAGAATGGTATACGTTGTGTCTCTTAATATTAAATGACGGATAAGATATAGTCGAAACTCTAGGGGGGGGTGGTATCCACCCCCTGGTACCTCTGGTATATTGGGTATAACTTTTGAACGGTGTGAGATAACATCTCACATTTTACCTCAAAACGTGTGTAAATGAACCCCCTACAGCTACTTAAAAGGTCAAATTTTTATTCCATACGGAAAAAGTTTGAGATGAAAAAAACCTAGGGGGTGGCAACCCCCCCCTTGGTAGCCCTGAGGGTTAACAATTGAAAAAGAAATGTCATCCTTGATCAGGATATATATATATATATGTATATATATATATATATATATATATATATATATATAACCCAGAGTGTGCACTTACCCAGAGGTATTGGTAGACTTGTGTATAACGTGTTTACTATAAACTATTTCTAGCGTGCATCGATTCGATTTTCAGATGATGTTTCATTCGCTGAATATTTCGAATTGGAAGAGTCATAATTTTCTATTGTAGACTAACATTAAAAGTAGATTATTACCTGGGACATATCAACCAAACTACTGGGACAAATCCAAAACTATTGGGACATTTGTCGCAGTAGTTTGTGCAGTTAAAATATGCGTGGATGCAAATGCATAGATGTACGAATATAGGACATAAAGTTAAGACTTTTAACAACCCATGTTCGCCCGCAGAAATGTTCAAAGGGAGAACCATGTAGCACAAAGATTATTTCGGAAGGAATACATACATAGGCTACATATTAAATAAATACATGCATGCATTCAAACGGAATATACCCACATAAATACATTCATGCATGCAGAAATCTTGCCCGTATTCCGCCGCTACATGCTATAATTAATCAATGGTAGCTGTTTAACCGATGATCCGGTGTCTTTACCTCAGTATACAAGGGTTCTTTTGTATAAGTCACCAAGAAAGGACACCTAAATATCAGAATAACCTATTTTAATCATTTAATAGTAATGATATTTTTAATTTGACATATTTTGATTTCGAATATGGGGGTGGGCAAGTGCCCCCTTGCCCAAACGTGCGAGCGCCCACGGAACTATCAGACCTGTTGCTAATTGGCAAAAGAGAGCAAAACTCACCGAAAATGTCTTTATACATGTGAAAAAACGCTCCAATGGCTCTGTTTTCATCTGCATTTATTATCATGGCCGCGTTCGCACCTGTAGCTGATTGATTACACCATGCCGATCCAACAAGAGAGTCACACTTTTTGCTAATGGTTGCGTAACAGTATTTTGATCCCACGTTGAGCACGTGATAGAATCCATTTGGACAGCCATTATCTGCAATATACAGAAAACATTCTATGAAGTGCAGACCAGACTGCTGCTGTAATGCTGCTGCATGCTACAACTAGGCCTACAGTAGTAGTAGATTTCGTTTATTAAAAATACTAAGTTGACATACCGCAACTTGTTTACATGGGATAATGAAGGTAATGAAATTAAAAACTATAAGTTTATGCCTTTAGTCAGATTGAGAGTTAAATCTTAAAATCACCGAATAGTCCGAAATAGAACCCTAGAGATGAAATTGTGGTCATCTTTTTTGGGCAGTTCAAATTCATGAGGCCCAGACTGCTGCTGTAATGCTGCCTACTACAACTACAGTAACTTATGCTATAACTGGTACTTAATCATTTACACCGAAACACGGGTAATAGTACATCATCAGAAATGTTAAGTCTTTGCTAATGTGTATTGCCGAAATGTTGAAGACATTATGGGCTCCCATGCAATCTACGCCGTCACCCAAAGACGAGAACCGACCCCTAATGTTTCTGCGATGCTTAAGCTCTTTCCCTTCAAGAAGCGCTCCAGATTCGCAATTTTTCAATTGCGTGTAAACACCTGGATACACACACGTACACGCACACACGCACACACACGCACGCACGCACGCACACACACACACACACATACACACACCACACACTAGTAGTAGTCCTAGCACAGTTCTTCAAGAAAACCATGAAGAAAGTTGCCAATGCAAACGATGATGCATAGTGAAGTGCAATGCAGAGTTCACTTGTGTAATAAACCAGCTCGTCATGGCAATAGTTGAGAAAGATAGTTGCTGATTTTATTACTTAAACTGTCTAGCTAATAACTTAAAAATATTACTTAAACCTTGTAGTTAAAAAAAAAATTAGTTAAACTTTGGTTTTTACTAATTTTTGTACTTAAACTTCTGCCTTAATTAAACAAATTAGTTAAACTAAAGTTTGCAACTTTTTAGTTAACTTTTTGGCCATCGTTGGACTTAACCTACTAGTATGACGCAGTTTGTTAAATTTAGCCATTTTGTAAACGTTTCTATAGCGATTACGACCTAAGTTGACTAGCGCAAATTCACAAACTTATTAGACTTTTTGAGTTGTAGTCAAATTTCTCTAAAGATCTTGATCAACCGCAATTGTGGGAGTGCTGTATGGAGTGATTTCAAGTACGACTTAGTGACATATAAAAGTTCGTGTATCATCAGCGTCGTTGGTATTACTGAGGGGAAGTTATGTGGCCGAATCACAGGCGGTAAAAACACGACTAGTCTACTCAATCATGGCAAGTTCTGATGTATAACCACCCACCTACATACACAGAAGACCGCGCTACAGAGAGTGATTAGACGAGTTGTAATAGAAGGGAACTCGCGAAGACAATCAAAACCTATGAGATATTAGTATGCAGTAAAATTAACAGACTCCACTGTGACAATGGCTGTTTTATCAATGTGTTTGGTGATATACAGCGTATCTTTCTTTCTACTCTGGGTGTCATTATATAGAAACAATTCCATATGTCATGTATTTAATTAAAGTGCTTCAAATGCCGCGCTGCTGGTGCAAGATTTTATACTACGATACTGTGGAATGATAAATTTAAGAGATTGAGTACTGTTACAGTTCACACAATTATCGTAAGGGTAATTTATTCTTTATTTTTAAAAGTGAAAACAATAGTCAAAAACAGGATAGTAGATCACTCTGAATAGCTATCCCTCATCATCAGAACTGGTGAATTTTAAGCATTAAAGAAACGTCTCAGTCTAAAGCTGAATGCACCATGTCTTCAAAGCCTTTCCCAATTGTGTAACTCATCTTTATACGCACAGCTGCGTACAATTTCACGTAGCCCTATTGTAACTATAAGTAGCAACTAAAATAAAAAGCCAATAACTATAAATATAACGAAAAAATACTACTAACTATAATTGTAACTATAACTAAAATAATATGAAACCATTAACTATAACTGTAACTGTAAGTAAACTAAAATCTGTAAGGAGAATCACACTCAATGCATATCATATGAAATGTAGGCCTAACACCGAATGAATATGAGATGGATATGAGATGGGGACTATAGGAAAGGCACAAGTTGAGACAATGTAGGCTATTGCGATGTAGAAATGGAGTCCATGTAGGGTTGCCACTTTTCCGAACTAGGAAGTCGGGACGCAAGTTTCTCGTAAACACTTCACGAGTTACTATCATGTGGGACGGCCGCGCAAGTCGTGCAACCGAGTACTTTTTTGAGTTTAAATGTCGTTATTAGATTTGTTAAGATTTGTTAGGTACAAATATCAATCTATCTATGAGATTTATATAGCGCCCCTTCAAGATAACCACTCAGAGGCGCTCCCGACCCAGGCCCGGTCGAAAAGGAAAGTCTTCGGTAGTTTATAAAAAGTGCCAGAGACGTCTCGCAAGAAAGAACGTAGGTCAGAGGGGAGGCTAGTTCAAAGAGAAGGACACACTTCTCTTACTACTGCTCTGGTGTGGTACGCTTCTCTTACCACTTCTGTGGAGTGGTAAGAGAAGTGAGAGAACAATGCAGGATGCAGGTAAGAGAACAGGATGTAAGTTGAGACTCCAACTCAGCTATAAAGAGGATGTAGAGATGGGGTCCAAGAACAGAACCCTGGGAACCCAAAAGGAGCAGGGGGCCAAGGCAGGCGAGATTAGGGATGTTAAACGATAATAGGAAATCCGATTATCGGTTTTGAAAACGATTATCGGTTTGCATTATTGACAAAACGATTATCGAATTCTGCCACTTATATATAAAACGGAGACTTCCACAGCCAACGAGGTAATAGTAGAACCCTCACAGCGACGTATTATTGCCTCTTATAAAATATAAACGGAGACTTCCACAGCCAACGAGGTAATAGTAGAACCCCACAGCGACGTATTTTTGCCTCATATATAAAGCCTCATATATAAAGCGGAGACTTCCACAGCCAACGAGGTAATAGTAGAACCCCATACGTGTATGTACGTTGCGATTATCGGTTTTCAGAAACTTGCATTATTTGATAATATATTAAATTTTTTATGAAAGCCATTAAAAAACGATAATCGGTTTAAAACGGATTTCTAAGACCGATAATCGGTTTGCCAAAGAAAACAATATTAACCACCCTAGGCGAGATGAGTAAAAAATGGTAGAGATAGGGCGCTCCGAAAGACAGGAAGTGATCCAGAGGAGCAGTAATTGCTATTACATTCTAAATCATGGTTAATTTGCAACATTGATTTCTGCCATTTTGTGAAATTGTGACTGAGATTGCAACGGACACTTGTTTGACTTCACCGTTGAGGTCTAATCACCCCACTTAATGGGTGCCAACTGTGACGGATGGTCTTTCGTCTTCTCAATTGACTGGAGCGCTGTCGTGCTCTTACCAGGATGCCGTGCAGCGTCCGTCGGTCGTCTGTCCGTGCGTCGCTCTAAAGGGAGCGTAAGATCGCCTTAGGTGTATTTCTAAGGTAGAAATTATCTGTAGCCAGTATAGCGTTTGAAGACCACTTCAGCGTTATTTAAAATCTTTATTAACAGAATCAAAGTTGATGACCACTTACAATCAGCGACGAAAAGAGCAGTCGTCCGACGTGAGCTTACACCGTGCGACTATCCAAGAAAGTACTGACACTCGACGAGCTCAATTAATGAGCTAATTAATTAGCCAATAGTGTTCACCATGCATTAACTATGCAATCTTACTTACTGACGAATCGATCTGCACTGAGCAATAATCTAATCGAGACGAACAACGTAACTGAAAAGAACGACTGGAAGAACCGATGAAGAATTACCGAAAGAAACCCGTGAGCAGAGCTTGGCTCATATTTATACTGTCTGGTCTGCCCCGACGCCGGCCTGGAGAGGAAAGTTTAAAGAAAGAACCGCAAAGGCTTATTACAGAGCATAAAGGAAAAGACCCGCAGACGCTTATTACAGAGCATTAAGAAAAGACCCGCAAAGGCTTAAGACAGAGCATAAAGGAAAGACCGACGCGAGGGGGGAAGGGAGTCGACTGCGCGTCGCCAGCCAAGGCGAGGAAGGGATCAAAAAGATAGCGGCAAAGGCGACAAAGAGAAGACGCAGTAAAGGGCGAACAGCAGAGCAAGGCCGACGAAGGGGAAGGGCAAAGGTCCTGACCGAGAAAAGATCGGCCGGTCATCAGGTGCAAAATACCGTAAACCCTCAATTTCTCTACAAGATTTTATTTAACTTTAAGAACACATGCAGATTCTGTCTTCATACTAATATCTCATCGGTTTTGATTGTCTTCGTGAGTTCCCTTCTATACAACTCGTCTAATCACTCTCTGCAGCGCGGTCTTCTGTGTATAATAGTGGTCGGTGGTGATACCTCAGAACTTGCTGATGTGAAGCTGTTTCTGAAGTTACATTTTGATTCAGCATGGTAGTTTCTGAGGTTCGAAAAAACATCCATTGACCTTTCAAATTGACACCGTAAGAGAAAAGAAAGAGCCAAATCACTTCAAACGGCCTAGAAGGTTACCAGGCAGGTAGATGAAAAAACGGGCCATTTGTAAAGGGTAACTTGTTTTAAGCGTCATATTCAAGGAAACTCTAGTTTCAGGTTTTTTACTTAGCACTGACAAAAGTAAGTTTTTATAACTGCATTAGAATGTATTAACGAAATGTCGCTGTCATTTTTAACCAAAGTAAGATAAATGAATTTCTATTTTATTATCTCCCATTGTGATGCAACGTTAGTTCAAAATCCATGAGGGGCAAAGCAAAAGTGATTTTAAGTTACCTGTTATATCGAATAAATTGACTCTGTCTTCTGCTTCAATAAAGAACAAGTTCCGCAAAAGGAACCAAATAAGTGCAGTTTGCAACAGGAACATGGTTCTCCTCTCTTCTACAAGGAGACAAACAGTTGTGTTAAATTTATCTTTGAAAACATCCTTTGACTTCTCAACTTGACACACCCTTAAGCTGTGCCTCATATATTTTTATTCATTTAGCACTGTCTAATGATTGTCCTTATCAGTAATTAAATTAATGTCGTCGACGTAAAATTACCATGATATGTGAAAAGCAAATAATCAGGTGCATCTTCTTGATAATCTATGCATGCAATACGTTTTCCAACATGTGATACAGTCAAAATTGCTTATGCCTCTATTCCAGTAATAATTTCTTTTTCAGCTCATTAACAAAATTCGATTCGTAGTTAGAGTTTTGGCACTACTTCGCTTACCGGGACAGTGAGGTCAAGACTTAGTACCACTGAGCTATGACAACTGACGGTCAGTCAGCTTATTTTATTCTCGGCTTATCTGGAGATATGCTGTCACCTATGATCTTTGCACTGGTGATGGACTGGGTAATGAAAAGAGCAACGGAGAGCAATAATTCTGCAATGAAGTGGATACACGCCGATAGGCTTAGCGACTTGGACTTTGCTGATGACATCGCTGTGCTGGACAATACTTGGGATGGAGTAAAAGAAATAACAGACAAAGTACAGGAGGATGCAGCTAGAGTCGGGCTTGTCATAAACCCAGAGAAGACCAAGATCGACAATACACCAATCAATGTGGTGGATGACTTTTTGCTACCTTGGTATCACATTGACGGCAGATAGATGCTGTGACAAGGAGATAAGGATACGTATTGGGAAGGCAAACGCGGTTTTGGGGAGACTGGAAAAGATATGGAAAAGCAATAGATGCAGCGTGAAGATCAAGTTCCGGTTATAATTATGAGGCCGTAGTGTAGAGTACCCTGCTCTATGGAGCAGAGACGTGGCCAATGACGGTAGCAAATAAGAAAAAAACTGGAGGCAGCACATCACAGGTGGCAAAGAAGAATTCCGCACATCTCCTGGAAAGATAAGATCACAAACAAAATCATCAGAGAAAGAACAGGGCAGGATAAGCTAGAGAACATCATCAGAAAGAAACGACTGAACTGGATGGGACACGTGGCCCGAATGAATAGTGATAGAAGAGCCAACCAGGTAATCAACTGGGCTCCGGAGGGGAAGCGCGGGAGAGGAAGGCCAAGAAAGAACTGGATGGGAACTGCTCGAGAGGACCTGGGATGCCTGGAGATGACGGTGGAGGATGCTATCGAGGTGGCGAAGGACAGGGAAGAGTGGAAAAACTGCCTTGTTCGATGTGCCGTCCTGCACGGAAAGGACTAAGGTCTAAGGTTATCTGGAGACGTTTCGAATTATGCTAGTAACGCTCATAAGTTAGCACTGCTAGTAAAATTCCTGCGGACGATAAAATTGAGCGCTACGTTATATCGCTGGATCAATAACAGCCTTGATTTCATCACAAAAGAGGATTGTCTAATTATTGGGCGTCACATTTGCCTTGCCTCATCTTTGCACGGTGATTCAATCTTCTATTGTATTTTATTGTATCTAAAGATTTAAATAGCGCCTCTCTCAGAATAACTTACGGTTAACAATGCTAGTTACGCTCATCAGTTAGCACTGCTAATAAAAATCCTGAAGACGATAAAGTTAAGCGTTACGCAGGAGCGTAGCGAGACTTAAATTCAAGAGGAGGCAACCTTTGGCAAAATCCTGGTAATTGAGGTCATTAGTCAATGGAAGTTCCAGTATATATAATTATATAATCAAGAGGAAGCAGCTGCCTCCTCGTGCCTCAATGTAGCTACGCCTATGTCATTACGTTGTGTCGCTGGATCAATGACAGCCTTGATTTCATCACAAAAGAGGATTGTCTAATTAGGCGTCACATTTGCCTTTCCTCATCTTTGCACGGCGATTCAATTTTGTATTGTATTGTTTGTTATTACGGATTTCTAAAGCGCCTGTCACAGTATGACCTGTACAGTGCGAAAAACCCCAATAGAAAAGGAAACTCTTGAGAGTACGGAGAGAGACAGAAGCACCAAAAGGTAAGATCATAGAGCGAGTCGCATATGGAAGATCAGTCCAGAGCGAACGGAGAGGGCGACCAGAGGCAGCCGAAAGAGGACGACGGATAAGATCACAGTGATATCGTGGATCCTGATCCCAAAACGCTCTGGAAATAAGGAAATTAACCTTAGACCTTATATTTTAAATAACAGTGATAATATAAATATTAATGTTCTATTATCACTAATATAAAATACTATTATAAAACATTATTGATAATACTAATATTTATACTAATCATACTTGTAGTGGTAATTACCGATCCGTGCCAAAGCGTAGTCTTCTTCTTCGTTGGTTTCTGATGATTCTTCGAAGTCACAGAAATGCCCTTCTCTCCGTCGTACGTTGATAGGACCTGGTGTACTTGCAATGGGCAACCACCTCGTATATAAGCGAATTCAGTGGGCTCGTGATTAATTGGATTCACAGCGAATCTCTCAATCTTGGGGCTCAGAAGAAAACAACTGCCTTATACAAACTATCATTATCTATTATCGTGTCTATCAAAACAAGCTTTAAATTTTGAAATCAGACGGACGTGTTGTGACTGAAGGCATTATTTATAGAACTTGAGTTACACATTGTTATGAAGCGATGTCAGATAAGTTGGCAGCGGCGATCCATTTCGCTTCTTTATGTCTTCCTTTAAATTTTTCATGCACAAAGTACAGACCACCTGCAAATCAAGTCGTTCATTCGCGCGTTTAGAGAGTTTCGTGTCGTATCGTATCTGAGAATTTATAAAGCGCCTCTTACGGTACCAGCTGTCAGAGTGACAGCCCGAGAAAATAAGAAAGTCTTCGTACCTAACAGCTTCTAAAGCTCCTCTCGAAGTACAACCTAATCATAGGCGACCCCAGTGCGCAAACCTCATGGGAAAAGAAAGACCTAAATCAACCGTTAAACCCCCATTTATCACCATGTTGCAAATCGCAGATGGAGGTCATTCCAGAGCGGAAGACCAACAGAAAATAAAGCACACTGTTGGGCAGTTACAGTGTAGTGGTCCGATATCGGGGAACAAGGTCATAACAGTCCAACCAACGAAGACAGTGACCAGAGACAGCCGAAACAGGTCGACGAAAAAAGGAACAGAGGTACGTTGGGGCTAGACTCAAGAGGGGCCTAAGGTTAATCAGTAGAAGTGAATTTTTAGTGAATAAGGGCATTGAGAGGGAGCCAAGTGAAGATACTCAGACAACAAAGTGGAGATATTGGGAATAACCAGAGTAATTTTTGCATAAGTTACATGGACCTTGTAATAATTAGGTCAGAAATTTATTTCTAACTGAGGGTTAACGGAACATAATTTCTTATTATTATATCATTGTGTGAGTCTATATATATATATTTCAATTCAATTCAATTCAATTCATTTATTGATCCCAAGACAAGACAAATACACTTACAAAACAGTAAAGAAAAGCATTTTCTGCAATCAAAAGTATAAATACAAAAACTTATATACACAGATTATCAGGGAACAAAAGGCGCACCTGAAGGGACGAGTCCCGCTAAGTAGGGGCCTAATCATATTAATGTAAGACTGGAATAGATAAGTATGCATGTACAAGTGATCGTCCGTATACCGTACAGACACCTATTCTCTTTCATCATAGGCCGACCAAGTATTAAAGCGCTGATATCTATGACCAATCGTCCGTATAACAGACACCTATTCTCTTTTCATAGGCCACGTAATTATCCTAATAGTGTCTTCTCAGCAGTGTTGAGATCGTTGAAGCCTAAAGCGTCACTTATCCAATCAAGGTGGTATTTTCATTTGAGTTTTTTATGGAATTCTAGGCTAATTGGAATGTTTGAAAGGAACAGGAGTAATTCAAAAACGTTGAGCTTCCTAAGAAAAATATTTTCTAACGACTCGTTATTATCGAGGTGACACTTGGTTGAAAGATCTTGATGCATGTTCCTTCATTTTACATTGGAAATCAGAATGCTCTACTTTGAATAGGTTACCCGTCAAATTACATAAGGACTATGACCAAGCCTCAACTGGCTATCCAATGACGAATCTTATACGACAGAAGGCAAGACGCGCTGCTATTGTATGACCAATAAAGATCTCGACTAAGGAGGCATTGAATGTGGAGTTCCTCAAGTCCTCAGAGTGTTGAGATCGTTGGAACTACTGACTCAGAATGTCTATTCTCGAGGTGCACTTGGTTGAAAGATCTACATAACTTATATCTGCACTCCATGCCTACTAAGAAGCTTATTTCTTATGACAATAACGTTTTTGCGTTTTTATGATTAATCTTTAGACGTCTTATTATGAAAAGAGAAATTCTGAAGTTATAAAGTTTCCGAATTTTGTTGCAGATCTTGGACATAAGAGTACATAAGGTTTTAAGGGTATTCTTTATAGCATAAGGTTTTAAGGGTATTCTTTATAGCAAATAGAGGGTACCCCAAAATATTAAAATGGGAAATTCCTAACAACTGATTAAAACTTAGAAAAGGAGACAAAATGCCGAGAATTATGTCTGTATTAGCCTACATCCATTTGCCAAAGAGTGACTGATTATATCAGAACCACCATTTTGTTCTAAATTTTACTTGTAGGCTATGTATCTCTAAAAATAATCAATAATCATTACAATGATGAAATAAAATCATAAGAAACTTGCAACCCATTCTTTCCATGAATTCTCAAAAAGCTCGCGGTTGTCTAGCTGGGAAGAAATTCTACACCATTTTCTGCATATAAAATTTTGTATGTGCTCTCACTGAACATTATGTGTAGACTGTCTTGGACATAGACAATTGGAATTTTAGCGGTACAATGGGTAGGCCTATGTCAGGTAGGCCTATGTCAGAACTGCTCTTTCCAAAAGCAGCATAAACGTATGTATGTATGTACGGCGTACGCATGCATGCATGCAGGACTGGTGCGTGATCGTTCATGGTGATGTGTATCTCAATTGATCAGCATTGCGCCTAATAGAAACTCTAATCGGCGCGAAACACGATTGTCTACAGCCTTAAAAAGTTTAACTGTTTTCGTCTCGATATAGATTCAAACATGTTAGGTAATGAAACCTTTTGGGCATTTAAACGTCATGGTCTGCATTTTTTATGTTCGCATAATTTGTTGTGGATTCCTTCATTACAGGGAAGCAGTATATGTCTGAAACTGCTGATTACATTGATTCTGTTAACGATATCATGTTCTGCACAACAAGATGGCGATGAACTCAATCAGAAGTGGGACGACTTCAAAGAGAAATATGGTAGGCTAACACTGTTGATTATTTTTACTTCTTAATTGATGATGGCAGCAAAGTAAAATTGCCCCTTGACGGTAAATATAAGGTATTCGATAAATGTAGCCTATGCAATAGATAATAGGGTGGAGTAAAAAACATGAAAGTTAGACATTCGAAAAGTAGGCTAATACCGACCAAAAGTTGTAGGCCTAATGGCATGGGGTCAAAAACTGACTAAAAATATTAAAAAAATTATGTCTTCCGCCCACACCAGAGGGCCAAAGTTACGAAAATAGCGTTCTTTCGAGATAATTGCAGGTTTTCTGGTAAAATATTCTAATTAAAAACTACCTAACTGCCATTAAATGTACCGTCGGAAAGAGCTCTTAAAACGGAATAAAATTAACTGATTTATTAATTTTCAGAATATGCCCGTAGCCTATTTGTAGAAGTTATTAACTTTTTACCATTTCCTCTGGTTCGCGACATGTCGCTGAACCTGAAAACGGTGTAACGCTAGTAACTTTTTTATCCTTCCAGATGTTCAACCCATTATAGTAGGCCATTAATATTCGCTTCAGCCTTTCTAACTGTAGATTGTGATGCGGTATTGTTTAAAAGTACACATTTGTTTTAAATTTTTATACAGTTTTAATATAGTTTTGTTGCAATCTTTCATTGATTCTGTTTTCATTTGAGCTGAATGCGCATTTTGTCCAATGAATTGAGTGCTACGAATATTCGATTTTGATGGTGAATAATTGCGAAATGTCGAAGCATAAAAATTCAACGCCTACTCGTTCTAAAACATAGGCTACTTTTCTTCGTTCGGACACGGACAGGAATTACGGCAGACTGTTCTACCCAAGTACGAGAAATGTGTCTCGGTTCAACTGGTCCACTTCACTCTCCAATGTGCACCTTTATTCCTCTCTGCGCGATCTTGGATTCATTCTCGATCCTATCTTCTCTCTGTCTGATCATGTCAATGATGTCTCCCTCTCGTGTTTCTACTACTTACAACAACTCCATGTCATCCGCCAAACACTTCCTCTACATGCTATCACGACTTTGGTCAATGCTTTGATCTGCGCTATTAAGGATTGAGTATGGGAATGCGATATCTACATTGACCTATCCTCCATAAATGCATCTGAACTTCAATCCATCTTTTACAATTCTGCCCGGCTCATAGGTGAGTCCGGTAAATGCATGAATTCAAAATTCAGCTGTCCCCGGTCATTTCTCGAAAAACAATACCTAGTCTGATTATGCTAAGTGTTGATATTAAAATGTTATTTATCAGTCAATAATTTCAGATATTTGAAAGTAATTCAAAACAATAACGTAATTTATTTAAATTTATTTTCAATCAAAAATGTTCCACTCCGATACTGTCCCTAGGCTATGGTACTTATTCCTTTAGTCTACGATTTCAAAATGTTTTGTATTAAGCCAAAAAATCTGGGTTTTCTTATGTATTATATATTCGTGCATGTTTTAACCCTCAGGCTACCGAGGTTGTTTAGTAACATGGGCTACCAAGGGTTCCCCCCCGGATTTGGTATTTGGTATTTGGTTTCACACATCATAAATTGCAATATAGCAATGGATTTAGTATTCATTTCTGCACAGAATGGTATATTTAGTTGTACATTATGTGAATGCACCTCGAAATTACATAATTTTTAACAATGGAACCGATAATTAGCGATATTTTATATTGTGCGTACATTTTGTACTTTTTGCATGAACAAATATAAGATTCTACAGAATGGCATATTTGTTTCTCTTCTAGGAAGAATAATGAATACGTTATAGTCGAAAAACGAATAGGGGTGGTCCACTCCTTTGGTACCTCGGCTATATCGGGTATAACTTTTTAATGGCGTGGGATACCACCACGATGTTTACCTCAAAATGTGCCCAACTGAATTTGCTTCAGCTACCTAAAATGTATATATCAAATGAAAATGAATGAATAAAAACTTAGGGGGTGGTAACCACCCCCCCTTTGGTAGTCCGAGGGTTAAGATACAACTTTGTGAACCTGATCTTCAGTATAATTAAAGAAATTTTTTAAACTTGTCCCCAGGATTTATGTATACTCAGTTACTATGTAAAACTGATCTTGTATCCCAGAACCATTCAATTTTGTGGTCGTGCAACTTGACTCATCTCTTCTGTGAAGATCTATGTAAGTTATTTATATCTTCACAAACGATATGAATGGTCCGACAAATTTCCTAGTGGTCTTTCTTAAGTAAGTAAAACTGTGATGGAATAAAATAATCATATGTATTCTAATTTCATTTATTTCTATTTTATAAATATTAATACTAAAAATATATTGGCATGTCAAGATACGCAACAAAAGCTGTACACTAAATATACCTCATTATGTTTACAACAATGGAGTGGACAAATATTTTAGTACGGCTATTTTTTTTCCACAGAAAACTTGCTATATTTACATATTAATCCAAAACCAAATATGTGTTTGTGAAATAGAAATTTTGAGAAAAACATTTTTGCTTGTTGAATTAGTGAATTTACCATGTTACCGGAAAATTAATCAGGTACACTGCAAAACTTGCCTATATCTCTTATTTCATCCGAGATCCCTTCACGGGTTTCTCATTCGCCAACGCATCCAATTCAGGATCTGTTCCCTCATGCGAAATTGTCTTGCCGGCTTTTCACTACAGTATCTCAAGGTCTATTTCACTCCAGTTTCTGCTCTGCCTGGTCGTTGTTCCCTTCGGTCTACGGCCCGTGGCCATTTGGCTGTTCGCCACACCCTGATAGAATAAAGGGCACGCAGCTGTAGAATTCTATCAATTTAGTCATATGCGAACTATGTTCATTAAAAGCATTTAAGTGTGTTTAAAAAAACCATAGTTTGAGTACTGACCTAAGAACATATCAATCCAATAGATCGTGTATTTCATTGCTACACGTATATTGGATGGTTGTTTCAGTTTACAGGTCTACCGTAGACATCTCGTTGATAAATCCTTTCGATTACTAACAATGTAGATCCCAGATAACCCGTCCCACCTTTTTCTTCCCATGAATCGTTTGCTGAGTGAAACACAACGGCGACATTTGCTTGGTTATGACAGAAAAACGATTGAATGTAAACAATTGACTTAAACGATTGACAGAAAACGATTGATTGAAAACGATTGAATGAAAACGAATGAATGAAAACCATTGACAGACATAGATTGATTGAAAACGGTTGAATGAAAACTATTGACAGACAAGGATTGATTGAAAACGGTTGACATAAGCCAATTGACAGAAAACGATTGAGTTAAAACGATTGACAGAAAACGGTTTATGAGCAATTGTTAATATTAACTGAAAACGATTGACATTTGCTGAAAAGCAGTGACTGAACTGAGTGACTGAAAACAATAATAATTATTGATGTACAACGATTGACTGATAAAGTCTGTCTGAAAGCGGTTGATAGACAACGACTGACTGAAAATGATTGACTGAAAACTATTGATTGTGATTGAGTGAAACGAATTGTTGACAATGATTGATTGAAATCGACTGAAGGACAATGATTGGCGTGCAACGGTTGATTGACAACTATTGACTGACAACGACTGATAGTCGAAGATTGATTGACGATTGATTTTCAACGATTGATTGATAACTATTGAATGACAACTATTGACCGACAGCGATTGATCTGATAACTAACTGAGTTTGTGATGGAGGTACAGACTGTTCGAGTTATGAGTGACTAAGTGATGGAATTGTAGTTACCTTACAATTATCACAGTGACCGACTTACCGAACGAGCGAAATGGCTTAATGATTGGCTGAATGAGTCACCATTGAGTCACCATGAGCCACCAAGACAGATCGGGTGACAGAATGACAAACGAGTTGTGACCCACTCATTGACCGAAAGATTGAAAGAACGATCGAATGATCGAATACAAGTGAGTAACCGATTGACTAAGAGCGACCGACAGACTGAACGAGTGACTATGCTCATTATGTCTATCTATCTATCTATCTATCTATATGCCTATCTGCCTATCTGCCTGCCTTACTATAATTATGTCTATATGCATCTATGTCGGCCATAGAGTAATACCACCATGAAACGCAGTCCTTCACAGCTGAAAGGAGACGCGGCGTCCGGATTGTATTGTATTGTATTTGATCATTTATAAAGCGCTTCTA
>JACEVL010000216.1:414818-439404 GCA_020284085.1 Aporrectodea caliginosa
GTGGTGTTGGCACGCAAGAAGGACGGCTCGCGGAGATTTTGCGTAGGTTATCGGCAATGGATTGGGATGCTGTTCCCCTTTCTCCTGATGACCTTGAGCGGTTTTGTTAAGAGAGGGAAGGTTATTCCAAGGGCCAAACCGGGGTTTCCTTGGTAGCTGGGGCCCTCGAGGGAAACGTAGTTGTGAGGTCTGGGGCTCCGCGTCCAATACTGGCCGATCAGGGTACGGGATTTCGGGGAGGCCTGTTTAGGGAGGTTTATGGGATCAATCGGCGAAGAGCGTTTAGTTATCATTCCAGGGAGAATAGCTTAAGTGGGATCCTACCCAAGACCGTGGGGAAGTTATACGCAGCCATCAAGGGGTGTGGGTTGAAGTTCTTTCCCTTGTCCTGGCCACCTCCCCATGCACGGTGATGGAGCGCTGCGGCCTGGTCAACTACAGGCTCCGCAAGTCTGCGCACTCCAAGCCATTCGTCGCCCACGTCGATAAACTGAGGCCTTGCTTCGAAGAAGGCCTGCACGACGCCGGCGAGAACGCCGCTCATGTCGACGCTTCGATGGACGATCTGCCGGAAGTTAGCCAGAACACTCGACGCCCGGAGAGAACGATTCGCCGTCCTGCCCGCTTTCAGTGAGCGAGCTGCCGTCAGTCTGAACGAAGACTGAAACGCTGGAACTGTGACACTCTCGGCGCTTGTCTTCGATTGACAGAAAGACTTTGCCTTTTTCTGTACGATAACTCTGTCGCCCGCCTTTCCCGTACGTGAAAGACTTGGCCTCTCTTATGGACTGTCAGATGAATCTTGGCTTTGATTGCTTTGTTGCCGAGAAACGGCCTTGATTGTTTGCGTTTATTGTGTTTGGTCATTGATTTTATTTTTGTGTGCCGAGCTTTCGGGCCCGTTGGCCGCGACTTTTTATTGAATTGTAGACTTGATGGACCGCGTGCGTTAGCCAGACACTGGCAATAATTTTAGGCAGAGGACCTTATCCTGAGAGACTTTGTTGGTCCCTTTGACCACTCTCGTGTTAGCCGGACTCGGCTGAACATTTTGGCTTTGTTGGCTCGTTGGCCTCGCGAAATTTTAGAGAGACATTTGTAGCTAGAGGTTTGGCCGATGGCCGCGTATGTTTTGTAGGGACTTGTGTTGGCCCGTTGGCCGCGTTATTGCATTGGGACATTGTGCGCTGGGGTCCTTGAGGAGCTTGAGGTATGGGGGCATACCCATTGTAGCGGAGGGAGGGTGTGGCGACCCAGGGTGGCCCCTGGTCTCCTTAGCGCTTGGCCTCTTTTAGGCTCCGCCCCCTCTAGCCCTTGGTCTCTCTAGCCCTTGGTCTCTCTAGCCCTTGGTCTCTTTTAGGCTCCGCCCCCTTAGCCCTTGGTCTCCCTAGCGCTTGGTCTCCTTAGCCCTTGGCCTCTTTTAGGCTCCGCCTCCTTAGCGCTTGGTCTCCTTAGCCTTGGTCTCTTTTAGGCTCCGCCTCTCTAGCGCTTGGTCTCTCTAGGGCTTTGCTGATTGGCTGGGCTATCTATAAATAGCGGCGCTTTTGCGTAGTTAAGAGCAGTTGCAGTTGTAGTACAGATGAAAGAGGGTTCGTAGTATTTGATCGTGTCTGATAACGTCAGAGGCTTATGACGTGTTGACTAATAAAAGAGATCGTTAATTCAACTTCCTGTGTTGGGTTCTTCGGTGTTGGACATTGATTGCGACGGCTCATCGGCTGGCAGACGCGAAGCCCACCGATAGACGACGGTGGCCGTACTTGTGCTCCCATCCTGAGCAACACGCGCCTTTCACTCGCCTCCTGAGAGAAGAAAGACGGGCAGAACCCAGTTTCTTTACAATAATCTAAATAATGCTTCCGTGAAAATCCTTTTTGGCACAAATTGCACTTATATGGTTTTCCTCTACTAGTGTGAATTCTTGCATGAGAAACCAAGTTATGCTTTTGTGAAAATGCTCTGTCACATACATTGCACTTGTATGATTTTTCTCCAGTGTGAGTTCTTGTATGATAATTCAAATGTTGTTTTTGTGAAAATGCTTTGTGACATAAATTGCAGCTGTATGGTTTTTCTCCCGTGTGAGTTCTAACATGGATTAACAGCTTTACATTTTGAGTAAATGCTCTGTTACAAAACTCACATTTGAATCGCTTTTCTTCATTGTGGATTTTAGCTTGCATCTTCAGATCTTCAACAAACATTACAGCACTTAGTTCTTGTATAAAGTATCACATTTGTATATTTAGATACTTAAAATGGATTTGCAAACATCTACAGAGAGAGCTGCTATCAACTAAATTTCCATGAAAATGTCCACATTAAAGTAGACTTCTTAAGAAGCACATAGTAACAGGAAATAAACTCCGATCTACTACAACAATTGCTTCCAGTACTACCACATATCACTAGTACTATTAACAGTTACACTACAAATAATATCATCACCACCGCCACTATTACCACTATAGAATATGATGATGATGATGATAATAACAACAACAATAATAATAATAATAATAATAATAATAATAATAATAATAATAATAATAATAATAATAATAATAATAATAATAATAATAACATGGATGAGGGGTAGCCGTTCCAGAATACAACGACTTTTATAATTTCCAAGACCCTGGGAATGAAGTACCTCAGAGCAAAAATAATTATAAAACCATTATCACCATCATCACCAGCAGGTTCTCTGATATGCAATATGAATTGCAAGATAAGTTCGAGATGGTGCAAGTCCCAAGTCTGGCTAAAAGAAAGGGTGATGCTAAGTATCCTTGCTTAAAAACAGCGTAGCTATAGCCTACTGGGACTCTTAACCTGAGCAGGATCTTATTTCTGATTTTATATCAGACAAAGCAGCAGAACAAGAAGTGTTTAGATATTACTTGCAATTAGTATCATCTACCGTGCTGGTGTCTAATGCACAATGTAGGCCTATCAACCGATGGTAAGCCTACTTGTTCAACAACTAACCTACATGAAACAAGATGTCATCACCTTCCCAACATAGGATGTGATGTGCTGGAATTCAACACAACAACAAACGAGAACACAACAGATAACTTAATGTGGTGAAAGCAAAACATTGGAATCAGTTGTCATCAGATTGGAATTCGTAAAGCAGATTCTAGGATGAGGCCAAATTTCTAGTCGGAAAAGTGGTTAAATGTGCATTTTAGCGTATTTTATTGATAGTGGACGTAGGCTTGTATTTGAGCGTATTTTATTATTTCAATGACTTTCTTGATAACTGTAATGAATCCAGCTTCTATAATTGAAGCAAGATTCTTTTCATCAATCCCACTTCTATTTAAGCCATGGTTAGTTTCATCAATCCCACTTCTATTTAGCAAGAATTCTTTTCTTCTTTTCGTCAATGCAACCTGTATTCCACCACTGTGAAAAACCCATACAATGGCGAGTCATTTACGACGCTAAACTACACGTTTTACATCAATCCAGTTTCTATTTTAGTAAAGAGCCATTTTCATCAATCCAACTTCCATTTAGGCAAAGAATTATTTTTATCAATCCAGCTTCCATTTACCTACCCACATAAAAGAAATAATAAAATAGCCTAGGCTAAGATGCTCGGCCGCCAGAATCATGAATTAAATAGGCCTACGCTAATATACACTTGAACCAAAAAGTGACACCAAAGAATATGCAAACCATGCAAGCAATTTGCCCAACAAATAATGCGCATACGGTTCTGAATGTGCATGCGTGGTCGAAGGTTTTCGCACAGGCGATGGGTTTTCGCTGCGAATATATTGCTAGTGCGGCGGAATCGTCCGCCGCAGATTTATTCATCATAAAACAGCTTGCGTGACATTCCTCAAACTGCGCGAAATCGGGCTTATTTTCTCATTTCAACCTTTACATACCAATAAAATACGTTTAAAAGAAGTTTAATGTCGGAGGCGAATAGCCTATAACTCACGTAAACCAGAGAAATAATGAAAAATGTCAGCAATCGTTCTTTGTCTTAGAACTGTTCAAAATGGCGTTACAAAGAAACTATAGAGTTCGATACGTCTTTCATAATATAAGTAAGTAAGTAAGCTATAAAGCGATTTAATCATCGACGTATACTTGGGACCATCACGTTTTATACAAACACTATTGAGTGTATGTCGAAGTTTAGGCCTATACGTTACAGAAGAGTTAACCTAATTGTAACTGAACTGTAATATTGAATCATTGAATTCTTCCTTCAAGCACTGTCTACAGAAGTGAAGTCATAAGCGGAACATCATGAACAACTGATCGTGATTAGTGTCTTTAATTTCTATATTGTTATCACGAGTGTACTCTCTTCCTGTACCGTACCAACCACAGCACCTCTTCATTTTATCGTGCTCTTCCTACTCATTGTGCTAGTGACAGCAAAGTTCTTCTGAGTCTTCCTTTGTTGTCAGGGCCGGATTAAGACTTTCGGGGGCCCTAAGCCAAGAGCCGGGTTAAGACATCCGGGGACCCTAACCACCATAACCACAAAGCCATGCAAAAATATGTGTCTTTGTGTACAAAGTTCGATCCGTATCCTACATAAGCGATTTTTTTCTAATGACATATTGGCCAAATAATAACACATGCATTTACCATTGTCATTTTGTCAATTAGGATTTAGGACCTTGATACAATCTGATTTTATATTTCCTGATAGTTGGGGCCCTCAAAACGTTGTGGGGCCCTAAGCCATGGCTTATTTTGCTTATAGGTTAATCCGGCTCTGTTTGTTGTTGATCCTGTGGTGGTTGTCTTTGTAGTTCTTCCTTGATTTCAGGACGAGGAGTCTGGCCGGCATCTTTCGAGTTGTTTTCCTTTTCGCACCTCTAAGCTGGTTCTTTGGACTCACCGTTGCATCCGTTCTCTTTATCTACAACCACTACTAGATTTAACTAACACGGTGATTACAAAGTTCATTAGCGTCAGATGCAGTGGCGTAACGAAGGGGGCACAGAGGGCAGCCGCCCCCGGGCGCAGCACCAGAGGGGCGCAAAATTAACTTTCATTGGTACACAGTACTATGAAAATAACGATTAAAAGTCAACAAAAAGATTAAAAGGGGGCGCAGTCATCAACCCTTGCCCCCGGGCGCTGAAACCCTTCGTTACGCCACTGGTCAGATGCGCTCTGTGCGGTAACCATAGCAATTTCAAACCTCTTTAAGAACAAAAATATCATCAAAGCAGCGGATTTTAATCAGACTGAATAACATTAATAAGATTTTTTTCTTTTTCTAAATTATATATTTGTTGTTTTTTCTCTTTGTTTTAAAACAACACATGCAAACACAATGTTCTTAGGCTACACAAGCTTATGTTAGGAAACATTTCTAATAATGTGCATAGCTACAGTATATTTATGCAATAATGCCAAAGTGAAACATGATAATTATAATATAATAATTATATTATTATTCATCAACCTACTATTTTGGTATAAGAGGAAATTCCCTTCTCCTACCGAATCTTACCATTGTTGATCTCACCAATGATTCTTACCTCCTCCCTCTACAGAACCGTGATCTGGAGGATGTTCTTTGTGTCGCAGTCGACGCCGAGTTCTTGGCAATTGTTGTGGTTGGTTCTGTTGATGTCTTGCTTGTGCATTCCAAGAGGAGGTAGTCGATGGTGTCCGGGACGTCGCACTCCTCGCAGTTTCCGTCAGGATGGTTGTTGATCTTGTGAAACCACTGGTTCAGCAGCACTCGACCCAAGCGTAGTCTGGCTATCTGGACCTCTTGTTTCCGCGGAGTATCCATGTAGGCCTACTTGATTCTGGTTGACATGAGTGGCTCGATCTTCTTGTAGAAGGCTTCCATCGGGTTGTCGGTGTACTCCGTCTGCCACTTTGGGGCGCGGTGGTGTAGGGGTATGTTCGATGCCTTGCAGCCGGAGGGTTGCGGATTCGAATCCACCTCAATCCGTCGCGTAGGGACCCTGGGCAAGTCCTTCACTCGCAATTGCTCATGCGCTTCGGCGTGAAACTCAGATTCAGTGTCCGCGCTGTAGTTTGGAGCGCCTCTGAGTAGAAATCTTGAAGGGCGCTATAACAAGTGCTCATACATACATACATACATACATACATACATACATACATACATATATACATACATACATACATACATACATACATACATACATACATACATACATACTTTCCAACTAAGTAATGTTGGATTTTCCGGATCATCTCCTTTCTATTGATGCACGTAGTGGAGTTGACTGTCGGTAGGTGGAGTCCTTCGTTTCCACGGATATCGACGTGACTCGGGATCCAGACCACCGTGACGTTGTTCGGGCCAAGTCTGTTGATGCTGTCAATCATCTCCATCGTCAACGTCGGTCTCGAGTCAGACCGCTGTGCTTTCACCGACTCCGCAGCGCTGAGAGAATCAGTGAAAATGGCGAATCTGTCTCTCGCGAACGTTCGGTTCTCGCAGTTCCTGTCGATGGGATCCCGTGTCGCAGTCAATTCGGTTGCATACACACTGGACGACTCCGTCAGTCTCGGTATTCTTCTGTAGCCAATCTCCGGAATCACGACCGCTGCTTCGGCTGTGTCCTTGTACTTGGACCCGTCCGTGTATATGCAGGTGTAGTCTCGATACCTGTCGATGAGCTCTAGGGAGAGCATCTTCTGCATCTCAGGCAATACGATTTTCTTGTCAATGGACTTCGTCAGCGACAGGTCGAACCAGATGCGTTCGTTCTTCCAAGGCGGGGAGTTCTGAAACACCGGACCATTGCATTCCTGGTATTTTGTGACGAAGAATTCCTTGGTGCGCTGAAATAAAGGTTTCTTACCTTCTTGGAATTTATCCACGTGCAGAGTCAAACGGTCCTTAATCACCATTTCCTCAGCCGCGTGGTCTTTGCTGGAAACGATCTTGACGCCCTCCTTCAGACTGTCACCGAGCCATCGCAGATGTAGTGGCATCTCTTCGTCCTCGTTCTGGACCGCTGCGATAGCCGTTCTGTGAGCAGCTCCGCAGCATATCCTGAGTGCTTATGTTTGGATGGTCTCCATCTTCTTCAGCTGAGTGTCGCTGGCCGTGCAAAACGCTACTGCCCCGTAGTCCAGGATCGGTCGTATCATGGTTCGGTAAAGCATCAGGAGGCCTTCTTACACGCTCATCACTTCTTGCCCGACACAGATCGCAGGAGTCCGAGTCTCTTGCTGAACTTCGTTATGACGTACTCGATGTGATGGTTCCAGAGTCAATCTGAAATGAAACACAACACACACAAATTTCGGAGTCGTGCTTACCTCTATTTTCTTACAAAGTAGGCTACCTCCAGTTCCACGTCGGCTGCTCCTTTATGGCTAAAGACCACTGCAGTCGTCTTCGCCGTTGAGATCCTGAATCCGTTCTCATCGCAGTAGCTTCAGGTTCCTTCCGGCGGTGAACAGAGCGGTGTCGGCGGCAAACAACGACATCTCTGCTCCGTCTCGTGGTATGTCCTTGATCATGATCAGAAACAGGAGAGGTGAGATGACAGATTCCTGCAGTGTTCCGTTTTCCTGAAGACAATGAACAGACATTTCGGCACCTACCTTTACCTGGAATGTTCTCTCACTCAGAAACTCCTTGATCCAGTTGTACATGTTACCAATGACTCCCAGATCTTGGACCTTCATGAGAGTTGGAACGTGGAGCATGACGTAGGCCTTCTTGAAGTCGATGATGATTTCAAGCACGTGATGTTTGCTTTTCAGGCTTTTGATGATCTTGTACTGAAGGCGGATGGCCTGGTCGATGGTGCTTCTGTGCTTCCGAAAGCCTGCCTGCAGTGCCTGGTCCTTCGTAAGCAGATTTTTCCTCTCCATAAACCACCGTAGGCGATTCGTTATGACTCTGTCCATGAACTTACGTGGAACGGACATTATCCCCGGGACATAACCCCTCTCCGGACAAAATCCCCCAAGCTAGGACACAATCCCCCTTTGGCAGGGTATACGATATAATCGTGTAATTTTTAAAAGTTTATTGTACAAGTCTGTCCAAAATTGTTACCATCAGCAGCAGAATGATGAAAATAATTGTTGGCCTAAATGGAATTTGATTGTTTGATGAAACTATTTCTAACTAATATAAAATTGTTTCAGTAAATAGAACTGAACGACATTAACACGTCTTAACTTTAAACCTAAATGACACTAACAAGTCTTCACTTTATAACTGAATAAATTGACATTAACAAGTCTTAATTATCGAACTGAATGACACTAACAAGTCTTAAGTTTAGGCCTACACCTGAATGACATAGCGAACAAAACAAAGGAATTAAGGTTTATCAATGACATGCAGAAATAGGCTAATTGCACAGAGGGGGGATTTTGTCCGGGGGCTTATGTCCTACGCAAAATGGGGGATTTTGTCCGGGGACTTTGTCCGGGGATTTTGTCCGGGGTTATGTCTAGGGGGATAATGTCCTACACTCGAACTTACACAGGCAGGAAGAGGTAAGAGAGATCGGACGATACCACTCCGATTTGGTGCGTCTTTGGAAGGTTGGAAGGTTTGAGGATCGCATGCTTCCAGTCTCGAAGCAGTCTGCCATTGTTCCAGACGTTGTTGTAGATCTCCAGAAGAATTTTCAGTGCTGACCTGTGTAGATTCAGGATCACCTCCCACGGGATCTTGTCCTCTCCAGGGCTCAATCCAACTTCCATTTTAAATTGACAATATGAAATAATTTAGCAACGTAAACTACGGTTTACCAGACTTTCAATGTGACATTATGATGCTAGATTTCTGTAGCGCATCCGCGCGTCCTAACAAACGAAAGACTTCTCGTTATTTATGCATAAAGTTTAAAATGTAGGAAGGTTGCAAAATGTGCGTGTAATGCAAAATGGTGAAATATGAGTTTTAAAACATATATTTCAAAGTAATAACATGTTTTCCATATGAACTTGAGCCAATCAAAAGGACGGCTTTCATGCTATAGGCTTCGTGAATGGCGACATTATGTGTGGATTTTAAGCGTGTGATATCCAACAAGGGGCTGAAATGCAGAGCTAATGTGAAAATTTATATAGCGCTTACAAAATATTGAACTTTTATAATGATATTCGAATGACAAAATATGGTCTTGGTACAAATACACAGGTAATATGCGTTAGAATTATTCAAAAGGCATAATGCGTAACTGAAATGGTTAACTGTGTTAGCATCCGATAGGACGGGCGAATGATCGGACGGACGGATGGCTGGCTGGATGGATAGACGGATGGACGGACGGACGAGTGGAGGAATGTGTGGATAGGCGCGTGCAAGGTGGACTATGCTTGTATGTAATAGGCCTATGTATGTATGTATGAGCACTTGTTATAACGCCCCTTCAAGATTTCTACTCAGAGGCGCTCACGACTACAGCGGACACTGAATCGGAGTTTCACGCCGAAGCGCATGAGCAATTGCGAGTGAAGGACTTGCCCAGGGTCCCCTACGGCGGCTTGAGGTGGATTCGAACACGCAACCCTCCGGCTGCAAGGCACCGAACATACCCCTACAACACCGCGCCCTGCATTCCTATACACCGCTTGTGTCTAGGAATGCAGGCTTTGCACGTGTAAACAGATTTCGACTATTTACTTTAGATTCTAATTAGCCCTAATGTTGCCCGCTCGTGTGTTGTTATATAGACGGAGAGTTGTATTTTATCGTATGGGCATGTAGGTTTAGTTTTAAGTATCCTGTGGTCTCTGTATCTGACACGTACGATATTTACATTTGAGCAGTAGACACAATGTCATTTTGACACGAACGTTTAATTAATGGTTTGACAAGGGTAAATAGAACAATAGATAACGATAGGCGTCCTGCGATATGGACTTGGGTAACCGAGTACAAACACACACACACACACACACACACACACACACACACACACACACACACACACACACACACACACACACACACACACACACACACACACACACACACACACACACACACACACACACACACACACACACACACACACATACATACACACATACACACACATACACACCTACACACACAAACTAACTAACTAACTAACTAACTAACTAACCAACTAACTAACTAACTCACTCACTCACACACACTCACTCACTCACTCACTGTCTCTCCCTCTCTTTCTCTCTCTCTCTCTCCTCTCTCTCTCCTCTCTCTCACTCACTCACTGCCTCTCGCTATCTTAAATCTTAAAGCTTCTATAACGCCACTAGCAATGCATGCGCCCTAGGAGAGAATCTGTTTTTAAAATATGGCTATGGTTCGCAATCGCTCTTAAATTCGCAAACTTTTAAATCGTCACTGGAAATACACACGCAATAGCTGTTGAATTGGCCCTTAAAGAACCACACTTCTAAAAGCGCCGCTCGAAATCATTGCGCAATATGCGTCCAATACGGTATTAAAACTAAAAACGACTACTAAAATGACATTCGAAAATTTCGAGCAGTAAGTTTGAATTCGCAACGAAAATTCCAAACTTCCAAAGCGCCACTATAAAACCCCGCACAGTATGGTTCAATTCGCTACAAAAACTCCAAATTTGTAAAACGCAACTAGAAAGCCGTGCGCCCTAGCGCTGAATGCGTCGACCCTCCTCCGCCGCCTCCAGGGGTCCAGCGTGTGACCACCCTGAACATCTTAGGGGTTACCATAACCGATGATCTTCGAGCATCCTCGCATGTTGGCGATGTTCTGGGTGCATGCTCGAGTTCTCTCTACGCCCTGAGAATGTTAAAGGCCCATGGTCTACCCACTCGGGCCCTCCACACTGTCGCTGGTGCAACAACTGTTGCAAAACTTCTGTATGCGGCTCCGGCGTGGTGGGGATTCACTACTGCCGACGATCGGGCCCGCGTGGAGAGATTCCTAGCTCGGATGCGAAGATCGGGCTATCTTCCGCTGGACTCACGGGGAGCTGCGGCGATGGTGGGCGACGCAGAAGACGGACTACTACGATCGGTTGTCCGATGCAGGACTCATGTGCTCCGTCCGATCTTCCCTCCAACTGTTGTCCACCACCATGACCTTCGACCCAGACCACATGACTTTGTGCTACCGCTTAAAGATGACAGGAATTATATCCCAAGGATTTTATTTAGGAGTTTGATGTTGCCCCGTTGAACAAGTCGCCCTTTGCTGGAACAGATATTTCATAACTAGGCCTATTAATTATTTCCATTCTTCTTTTTATCTGGCAATACCACTTTCTGTAATGGGTTGCGGTGTGTCAACCTAGTGATTCATTATTAAACGAATAATTATATATATGAATGTGTTGCTAAAGCTGCAAGCTTCGAAAGCGCCGCTCGAAAACCACCAGCAGTAGGATGAAAATCTTCCTAAATCTTTAAACGTCTGTATTGCCACTAGAAACCACGTGGCCTAATACTGAATTTGTTTGTTTGTTTGTGTACATATGACTGGGTGTCTGTCAGGATGTGTTTGAGTCCGTATGTGTGTATTGTATTGTATTGTATTGTATTTGAACACTTGTTATAGCGCCCTTCAGATTCCCATTCAGAGGCGCTCCCGACTACTGCGCGGACGCTGAATCGGAGTTTCACGCCGAAGCACATGAGCAATTGCGAGTGAAGGACTTGCCCAGGGTCCCTACGCGACGGCTTTGAGGTGGATTCGAACCCGCAACCCTCCAGCTGCAAGGCACCGAACATACCCCTATACCACCGCGCCCCAGTATATTGTGTTGTGTTGTATTGTGTTGTATTGTACTCCACGTTTATATTGCGACTGAGTCACCCGCAGTAAAGATCCGAGAAATTAATCTCTGATAAACCGACCGACCCGGAATCGAACCCGGGCCGCCGGCGTGGAGAGCCGGCTACCAACCCACTCGGCCACTCAGGATCTCTATATTTACATGTGTGTGTGTGTGTGTGTGTGTGTGTGTGTGAGTGTGTGTTTGACGCAGTGGATTGTATGAGTATTGTATGTGCAGATGTGTACGGATCCTTATGAGACTGTTTGGGACCGTATGAAACGTGTATGGGACTGTGTGGGACAATGTCGATGTGGGACTGAGTGTGCATGGAAGATGCTGTATGGGTCTGTATAAATGAGGGAATATACGAGACTTGTACAGGACTGCATGAGTTCGTGCGGGACGTGTATGGGATTGTGTGGGCGGTGTGGGTTCGTATGGGTGTGCATGCGCGTGGGACTGTGTGGGCCCGTATGATTCTGTATGGATGGCTGTTTTGGACCCTTATTGGTTTGTGTGGTCCATTATGGGTTTGTGTTGATCCGTATGGGTCTATGTGGGACGGTATAGGTGTGACTGTGTGTGAATTCACATGGGTCTATGTGGGTGAGTTTGAAACAGTGTTGGCTGTATGGACACGCTTAGGAAGTAAGGTATGTAAATAGGTAAGTTAGGGTTAGGGATATATTTCAGATAGCAGACAACCGCCTTTTCTCAGCCATTAGGAGAAATCTGGGACATTTCTTGTATGACCTACTCCCACCAATCAAGCATACAGGGCATTTTCTACGCCCAAGAACACACGACCTAGAAATCCCAAGCGCTAATAGATTGATTAGGAAAACATTCATAATAAGGATGTCATATGAATAAATTTAGTTTCATGGGTAACGGGTTAGATAATCTATTTGTAGACTATAATGTGGAACCAGTGATGGGCACAATTCTATTCTGAAAATACATTTCTATTTTCAAAATAGAAATACTATTTTATTTTGAATTTTCAAAATATTTTTGAAAAGTATTTTGTAAAAGTATTTTCAAAATAGATTTAAAAGTATTTTGGAGAATTCAAAATACTTTACCAAAATACTTTTCTAAAGTACTTTTCAGAAATAAATTTTACAAACCTTCTGCCAAAATTATTATTTTAATGTTATAATACTTAATTAATAATCTTCTGGTCACATCAACTACTTGTGAGTTTGTTGTACCAGAATACATATGAGTTGGTTCTCTGCTTGGTTCTCTTTTGTGACATTGCTGGATAATAATCATTCGTTGGGATATCGTTTCTATGCTGATGATAATGACATCTACATTTCATTGGACAACAGCCACGCACATGAGGCACATGGCAGACTGTCATGTGCCTCATCTGCGTGGCTGTTGTCTGGTTTTTGACGAGGTACAGTCCTGAACGGCGGCCAATAAACTCCTCCTTAACATATCGAAGACTGAATTCTGCTACTCCACATGGCACTCCACAGCAATTAGAAAAAATTGATCGGCTTAAGTCATTGAAACTAGTTGACTCAGTTGTTGAGCTAGCAGACGATGCTCGTAACTTGGCGTTGTTTTCAAATCTACCATGTCTCTCACTAGCCATGTGAACAGTTGTTATAAGTCATCATATCATAGGCCTATGTTTGTTTGTAACATAGGCCTATACAGAATTAGGCATTAAAAATTGTGCCCATGTCTGCAAGGATATCTCAGACAAATGCATGGTTTCCAGTCGCCTAAATTGCTGCAACTCGCTTCTTACAGTAACTGTAATCAATAAGTCAAACATGCCGAAGATGCAGATAGTTCAGAACTCTTTTTTGGCTAGAGTCATAACTAATACATCCAAATATGAACATATAAGCTTAAACCGCTGTGCTTCAATATTTGCATTGGCTTCCTGTTCAGCAAAGAATTAGCTTCAAATTGGAGCTCATACTTTATAAAACGGTGAACTCTGGCCTGCCACAATGCTTAAAATCAGTTCCTATTTCCAGACTAATCACTATTCAACGAGGTCATCTGAATATTTTTGCCTAGTCATACCTAAATCAAGAACTGTTCTTGGTGAATAGGCTTTTTCCATTGCTAGATCTGCTTTTTGGAACTCCCTTTCTATGTATGTGTGCTCTGATCAGTGGCTTGTGTAATTTCGCTCTCAGCTTGAAATCGCTTATCCACCATATATAGGCTGCCTCTCTGTCTCTAGGACTGATCTTCTGAATATTGACCCGATTACGGATGATTTTCTTGTGCCATCGGTTGATGCCCTTTCCATAAGAAACCGGCACGATAGAAGTTACTAATTGCAATTACAATTATATCATTGCTTCAAGTCATTAGAAACTATAGATAACTGTCAAGAACATTAATTTGATGTAACGGTATACACTAGTGAATAGCAATAAAAGTAGGAAATGTTGATTTCGCAAAAGTATTTTGAAAAACTATTTTCAAAAGTATTTTGAAAATACTATTTTATTTTGCATTTTCAAAATACTTTTGAAAAGTATTTTGTAAAAGTATTTTCAAAATACTTTGGAAAAGTATTTTATTTTGTATTTTCAAAATACTTTGGAAAAGTATTTTGCCCATTACTTTGTGGAACATAATGATGAACTGTATAGTTTAATCATTTGATGTTATTTAATAATATATGCTTCAGTTTTTGTACACCAAAGTGCGGTATGCAATTGTTTACAATAAAGAATATTTCTATCTATCTATCTATGCTTAGGGCACCAGCTTGCTCGCAACGTGTCAGGCTGTGCAGCGGTGCCCGTGCTCAGTCGTGCGTAAAGCGGGGAACCAGCCTGCAGCCGCCGCTATGCAAAGTAGGGAACCAGCCTGCAGGCCATATGTAAAGTAGGGCACCTCATTTAGGTCACGTGATTGTGACCTAAATTTCCGCTTCAGAATCTATTGTTGCCTCAGTACTTTCACAGGTAGGCTATTAGTGCTTAAATAATGTTGAAATATCTACAATAGCGTAAATAATATTCTATATTCGTAATAAAATTACCCCTTGAAGGTGATGTTGACGATGATGCGAAAGCAGTAGTTTGATTTTCTGCAAAGTCAGTTGAACGTTTTTGAGTAGGCCTAGACGAAGTTGAAACATTCCTTCCATCAATCTCTTCAACAGTATTGTCCGCAGAAGTCGTGGTAGGCCTATAGATAGTTACAGTGGTAATCACCGGTTTCAATAGTTTGGTAGTGGCGATGGGGGTCGTTGTGGTTGGGGAAGTAGCGATAGGAGTTTCAGAGGAATTGGTTATTTCGATGGGGGTGGGGGTGGTTGAGGAAGTAGCAATGAGAGTTTTAGAGGAAGTGGTAATTGCGATGGGCGTCGTTGTGGTTGGGGAAGTAGTGTTGAGAGATTCAGAGGAAGAGAGGTAGTTGCGATGGTGTTGGTTGTGGTTGGGGAAGTAGCAATGGGAGTTTTAGAGGAAGTGGTGGTTTTGGTTGAGGAAGTAGCAATGGAAGTTTTAGAGGAAGTGGTAGTTGCGATGGTGGTTGTTGTGGTTGGGGAAGTAGCAATGAGAGTTTTAGAGGAAGTGGTAGTTGCGATGGTGTTGGTTTTGGTTGAGGAAGTAGCAATGGGAGTTTCAGAGGAATTGGTTATTTCGATGGGGGTGGGGGTGGTTGAGGAAGTAGCAATGAGAGTTTTAGAGGAAGTGGTAGTTGCGATGGTGGTGGTTTTGGTTGGGGAAGTAGCAATGGATGTTTTAGAGGAAGTGGTAGTTGCGATGGTCGTGGTTGTGGTTGGAGAAGTAGCAATGGGTGTTTTAGAGGAAGTGGTAGTTGCCATGGTCGTGGTTGTGGTTGGAGAAGTAGCAATGGGAGTTTTAGAGGAAGTGGTTGTTGCGATGGTGGTGGTTTTGGTTGGGGAAGTAGCAATGGATGTTTTAGAGGAAGTGGTTGTTGCGATGGTGGTGGTTGTGGTTGGAGAAGTAGCAATGAGAGTTTTAGAGGAAGTGGTAGTTGCGATGGTGGTGGTTGTGGTTGGAGAAGTAGCAATGAGAGTTTTAGAGGAAGTGGTAGTTGCGATGGTGGTGGTTTTGGTTGGGGAAGTAGCAATGGATGTTTTAGAGGAAGTGGTGGTTTTGGTTGGGGAAGTAGCAATGGGAGTTTTAGAGGAAGTGGTTGTTGCGATGGTGGTGGTTTTGGTTGAGGAAGTAGCAATGGGAGTTTTAGAGGAAGTGGTGGTTTTGGTTGAGGAAGTAGCAATGGGAGTTTTAGAGGAAGTGGTGGTTTTGGTTGAGGAAGTAGCAATGGGAGTTTTAGAGGAAGTGGTAGTTGCGATGGTGGTTGTTGTGGTTGGGGAAGTAGCAATGGGAGTTTTTGAGGAAGTGGTTGTTGCGATGGTGGCGGTTTTGGTTGAGGAAGTAGCAATGGGAGTTTTAGAGGAAGTGGTGGTTTTGGTTGAGGAAGTAGCAATGGGAGTTTTAGAGGAAGTGGTGGTTTTGGTTGAGGAAGTAGCAATGGGAGTTTTAGAGGAAGTGGTAGTTGCGATGGTGGTTGTTGTGGTTGGGGAAGTAGCAATGGGAGTTTCAGAGGAAGTGGTAGTTGCGATTGTGGTGGTTGTGGTTGAGGAAGTAGCAATGGGAGTTTTAGAGGAAGTGGTTGTTGCGATGGTGGTGGTTTTGGTTGAGGAAGTAGCAATGGGAGTTTTAGAGGAAGTGGTGGTTTTGGTTGAGGAAGTAGCAATGGGAGTTTTAGAGGAAGTGGTGGTTTTGGTTGAGGAAGTAGCAATGGGAGTTTTAGAGGAAGTGGTAGTTGCGATGGTGGTTGTTGTGGTTGGGGAAGTAGCAATGGGAGTTTTAGAGGAAGTGGTTGTTGCGATGGTGGTGGTTTTGGTTGAGGAAGTAGCAATGGGAGTTTTAGAGGAAGTGGTGGTTTTGGTTGAGGAAGTAGCAATGGGAGTTTTAGAGGAAGTGGTGGTTTTGGTTGAGGAAGTAGCAATGGGAGTTTTAGAGGAAGTGGTAGTTGCGATGGTGGTTGTTGTGGTTGGGGAAGTAGCAATGGGAGTTTTAGAGGAAGTGGTTGTTGCGATGGTGGTGGTTTTGGTTGAGGAAGTAGCAATGGGAGTTTTAGAGGAAGTGGTGGTTTTGGTTGAGGAAGTAGCAATGGGAGTTTTAGAGGAAGTGGTGGTTTTGGTTGAGGAAGTAGCAATGGGAGTTTTAGAGGAAGTGGTAGTTGCGATGGTGGTTGTTGTGGTTGGGGAAGTAGCAATGGGAGTTTCAGAGGAAGTGGTAGTTGCGATTGTGGTGGTTGTGGTTGGGGAAGTAGCAATGGGTGTTTTAGAGGAAGTGGAAGTATCGATGGCAGGAGGAGTTCGTGTACCATTTTTACTGTGATTGGTAAGCTTACTAGTTTTTGATTTTGCGCTTCTGCTTGGTTTTGTTTTTATTCTTGAATATGTTGCTATTGTTGATAATGATGTTGATGATTGCAGCGAACTGTGGTATTTGGTAGAGGTAGGCCTATTAACATGAGTGGAGGCAGAGGACTTGAAACTTGTTAATGTCGATGGCAGAATCTCTTCAGTAGCTACGAATTTTTTTGCCAAGGCATCAGAGTTTTCTTCTAGAATTAGAAAATCAAAAGTAATCATCTATTAATCATTAAAATGTTAACCAAGCGCACAAGGTTGGTTTTTACACAGGAAGAGATTATTTTAGTAAAAGACGTGTAGACGGTCAGTAGGAGAATTAACAGATTTACTGACCACAGTACTGCTGCTTAAAATGGCGGTCATTGTGCTGGCGCTGCAGCGAAAAGACTTCTTGAAAGATCCGGTTTGCACGGTCCGTACACGAGGACCTTAAAATTTAAATATGTCATTGGTATGTCAGCATGCAAACGAGAAGCTGTGGTAATGCATAGCACACAATCAATTCATGGAAAAATTAGCTGGATCAAAATCGTACGGAAGCTGTAGAAAACATGCATATTTGACTTTAGAGCACTTAGTCCGCAGGACATATCCTACCTTTTTGGCAGACAATGGCATAACTTTTGTTGCAGTCGCAAGCCCGCCATTTGCGGTCATATTCTTTTTCACATCTGTTGTTTTCTGCAATACATTGAGGGCTAACGCAGATGCATTGTCTATAAGGAGACTCGTCTGGATAACCATTTTTCCAGTTAGTATAACTGACTACAGCGCCTAAGTACAGAAAAGAAACTAGGCGCTACACGAAAGAGTCATTGAAGAGTAGGGTGCATCACTTTTTTTTTTTTTTTTTTTTTTTTGTTCTAATAGTGGCAAAAAGTTGTATTTGGGATACAAAAACATGCCTGATTTTTTTGGGAATTATTAAGAAATATCTTGAGGTGCCCCCATGATATTTGGTTTAGTGCGGGTTTAGTAGGCCTTTTAACATGGCAAATTTAGTAAATTTTCTTGTCCTTGATATAATAAGATTTTTAGATGGTCTACAACTGCTACCAGAGCACTGATTTGTGTTTATACGAAACTAAAACATATAGGTAATAATGGATTTGAATAGCAAGTGTTTGTTTACAAATAAAAAATAATAATATAGCCAAATTTGCTTCAAAATTTTGATTTCTTTCAAACATACTTCTAAGCACTGATCTTTAATGAAATCGCCATGTTTTAGAGCTTTCAATATCTGCAAGCGCTAACTAAGCCTAACAAAATCACTTCAAAAACAGAACCCTAACCTTAGCACAAATCATAACATTAATAATTCTAACCGTAATCGTAGGAAGGCCTGGTAGATCTATTACTATAATTATGGCTACCAGAGCCAATAGTATAATAGGGAGTCAGACAGAGGCTATTTTTAGACCCAAAAATGACGTCATTTTGATGCTTAGACTGAATATGTATGAGTTTAGTACTGTTTGTGCTTGTTTGCGAATTAAGATGGCGGCTTGTTTAGGCTAATGTTTATTTTATTTGCAGGACTTTATTAATAACAATGGCTTCGATGGCTACCTGTCGCACGCCGAAGACTAGGAAGCAGTCATCCTGTCCTGTATTCGGAGCTCCTCGAAAACTTTCTGAAGCTTTGCTACCAACATATGACGATATTATGAAGCATTATTTGTTGGAGAGGATTCACCTAAAGCCAACCCGTGATGCAAAAGAGCCTACTGTCGGAGAAATATCTGAAAACCTCGCGACAGTTATCGAAGGCATTTGGCGTAAGGCTTCGATTCCAATTATATCACACACTCGTGTCTTGCAGATGATTAGGACATATCACGACAGGTATAGAAAGATCTTGAAATCGTTTAAAGGGAGGAAAAATCAAGACGGTTATAAAGCTAAGCTCTTGGCTTTCAGAAAGGAAAGTAAACAAACGTTGTTTGACATTGCAAGTTGCAAATGTGTTGACGGTAGGCCTACATGTAGTTGCTCCAAAGACCGCAAGGTTCCAGCCGAGGAGGTAGAGTTCCTTAGTGATCAGAGGACGGTCCGGCTGATGTGCATAAGCGGTATCGACCAGTCTAAAACACGGCGACTTGTTAAGAATCTGAAAAGAAAAGCATCAGAGGCAGAAAAGATAAAAAAGCATACTAAATCTCTGAATAAAATGAACAATACAGCGTCGAGCTCTGAAACCGAAAACACTGAAGCTGACAACACTGAAGCTGACAGTGAAAGTGATTACTCTGAGATTGAAGTTGGTTTGAAGTTTAAATCGAGAGAAGATAAAGAAGTTACAAACTCTGAGAGATTGGGTGAGGTATCAGGCATTCGTACTGTTGGGCGAGATCTTCCAGCACTTGCAAGAGCATGTGACCGTTACGGCGTGTCAGATAGGTCAGCGGCAGCCATAGCATCGGCAGTTTTAGAAGATGTCGGAATAATTACTGAGAACAATGCTTTGAGTGTGATTGATAAGAATAAAGTAAGACGGCAAAGACGGAAGGCGAGAACAAGACTTCAAATGTCTGAAACACAAATTGAACTGCGTGGATTATTCTTCGATGGACGCAAGGACCAAACACTCACAAACAGAAAAGAAGGGCGAACATTTCATCGCAGAACTGTAGTCGAAGAACATATATCGATCATCTCTGAGCCCGGTTCTTCATATCTTGGACACACATCACCAAGTTCCGGCAGCGCCAAAGATATAGCGAAGAGCATAGTGGACTATTTGACTATTAACAACATCTCTACTGAGAAACTTGAAGCCATAGGATGTGACGGTACTAATGTAAACACTGGGTTAAAAGGGGAGTTATTCGACTGCTTGAGGAGAAGTATGAAAAACCATTGCAGTGGCTCGTATGCCAACTTCACGCGAATGAGCTTCCGCTGAGGCACTTGGTGCAAAATCTGGATGGGTCAACATCTGGTCCTCGTGGTTTCACGGGTCCCATTGGTAAGCAGCTTTCAAAATGCGAACATTTACCACTGACGAACTTTGCCAGAATTCCTGGTGATTTTCCCTCCATTGAGTTGAAAGATTTAAGTACTGACCAAAGGTATTTATTAGAAATCAGCATGGCTGTGTGCAGTGGGAAATGTTCGCCCGAACTATCGAACCGGGATCCAGGAAAATTAAACCATTCCAGATGGTTGACCACCGCCAACAGACTGCTTCGATTGTACGTGGCTAGTGACGAGCCATCAACGAGTCTTGTGTCGTTAGTAACGTACATAATCAAAGTGTATGTTCCGCTATGGTTTTCGATAAAGTCAAAACCTTCATGCAAGGATGGCGCACTGCACCTCTTTCGCATGATTGAACTATCACGATATCTCCCAGAAGACTTGCGAAGAATTGTTGATCCCGTGATTCAGAGAAATGGTTTTTTCGGACATCCAGAAAACATTTTGCTTTCAATGATCACGGACCAACGCTTGCATATTCGAGAACTCGGGCTGCGCCGTATACTGAAGGTGAGAACACAGACAAATGCTCCAACAGCCTTGCGACGATTCGTAGTTCCTCAGCTGGATTTTGATGCAAATGATTATGTGGAACTCATTAACTGGCAAGATGTCGAAATTACTGAGCCGCCTCTGACAGTCAGTATATCGGACGATGCAATTAAGCTATTTGTAGCGAATGGTTCCGCTCCGGTTGTAGATTTTCCCCGTTTTCCCTGTCATACCCAAGCTGTAGAAAGATGTGTCAAGCTTGTGACAGAATCTTCAGCCAATGTATGCAGTGCTGAAGCTAGAGACGGTTTTATTAGAACAAGAGTCGCAGCTCGAGCCACTATGCCATGCTTTAACACAAAAGCTGACTATTGCGTGCAACTAGCTTAATTAATTTCCTCGTAATTATTTCTGACGATATTTTGCAGACACTGGCACTTATAAATGTATGTAATGTTGTTGCCAATTGATTGTCTTCAACTGAGTATTGCAACAGTGCATGATTTACTTGCAATAATGTTATGCATACTACCATACATCTAGTATACATTGTATGCAATGCATCGTTCATGCTCATTTCTTCCAGATTTGATGATTTAAAACTCTGTTTCTTGTTATAGTAGAGCATTGATGTCCACATTTTTGGAAACTCCACATAATTAGTCTACAACAACCCAAAGTTTGATATCTAAGTCTTTATACATCTCGAGTAAATAACCATCAAACTTAGGATAAATGCTTATGCGCGATTACGTGACTGATTTACACGAAAAATCGTCAAGTTTGATTAAAAGCAGCGCCGGTTCTATTTATCCTACAACTTTTAGGCTTACATATTTGTAATCTACTTGACATAGACTATATGAATCGCTAGTAATAATTGTTCTAGGTCTAACCAGAAGCTGCAAAAACTGACCCAAAACATGGGCAAAAATCGAAAAACGCTAGTTCGGCTTAATGACCCCCTAAAACTAAAATCTCTCTGGGGCACCTCAAAACATTTTACAATCTCGTTAATTTTTTTTACATTTTGCTTCTAATATATAGTGACAACTTTCCCCAGCTATTACAAATCAAAGAAAAATATAAAAAAAATTCACCATTACAAGTGATGCACCCTATTGAAGAGCGTTTAAATCGTCATTTGTTTCATTATATTATTTTGGTCTTAATATGTAGGATGTGAGCTTAATTGGATTTATCGGTTTCTCTTCCATAAAACTAACAATAAAGAAGAAAGTAGAAAGACACTAACAATAAAAAACATGAATGTCGCTTTTGATTATTAAATTCTCTGAATACTTACGCGTTATTCGTTGGCTTACACCTCTGAATGGTCGTGTAGAAACTCATTGTTCTATTATATAGTAATTATAATACGAGAACTTATAGAACTCTATACTAATGTTCGAGGCATCAGTGGATGATCGCTTTACCGCAATAGCGGATACCCGCATGCTGAAGGCTGCACGTAAAATTAATACAGGCATGATTATTATCAGAATTTATTCTGTCCTTTCTGCTCCATCTCTTTTGCCCTATCGTTAAAAGCATGGGACACCATTGAAAATTACTTAACCAACATTATCTTCTGGATAGTCTAATTACATTATGTTTTTATTGCGTCCTTTTGCATTTTACACCGGCGCAATAGCAGTTAGACCTACTAATTACAAGAAGCATGATTGTGATTTTCATACTTGAATTTTTACTAATGTCTTACTGACTAGTCAAAGAAATAACGGTGTAATATGAGGTATCATGTTTATTAAGAGTCACCGTATATCAGCTAGTTCTAGAGTATGACAATATTGATTACCTGTGCTTTTCCAAATCCATTTATTTCGATGAAGTCCAATCCAGTATCTGGCATTTGCTTTAAGCCGTGACCAATTACCTATCGTTCGGAGATCTGTAATAGAAGCCAAGTCTCCTCCCAATCGTAAGCATTCCTTTCGGGCATCATACCAAGTGGCAACTCCTTCACTTGCGACGTAAGACTTGTTATTTTGTCGGTAACTGAGGTCTGACTTTGAGTCTACAATAATCATTAAAGATAGTTTTAGGTAAAGAACTTCCATAACCAAATGAATTACCTGACATTCATCAAACAACTGTCGCAAACCGGGATCACTCCGAGTTCCTTGGATGCTCGAAAATCTTCACTAGGATGCGAGGGTATCCTATCATTTGGTCGAAAGTCATTTGGTCGAAATCATTTGGTCGAAATCATCTCTAGAAGTCTGTAGCAGGCTACTGGTGCCCATTAATCATAGAGTAAAACCGCATAGGCCTACGAAGTGTAATCTATAATAGAAAAAGATAATGGGACATAGGCCTACCTTCGACTGAGTTGTTCTGTTAGTAAAATCGTCGGAATTCTCTTAAACATGCTTCGTTTTGAATGTCGATCTTTTGATTTTCGACCTTTTGATTGTCGATCTGTTGATCGTTCGACTTTTTGATCGTTCGATTTTTTCATCGTCGACCAAATGATTTCGACCAAATGATTTCGACCAAATGACTTTCGACCAAATGATAGTAAACCGGATGCGAGTAACTAAGGTCTCGAAGTAGGAATGTTCGGGTGGGTCCTGCCCTCGGGCGGGGTGTACCAGGAGGATCAGAGTCATCAACCCGGGGGAAATGGTTTCTAGTCCTTCCTTGTCCTCTAAATGAATCGTTCATAGTGGATAAAAAATCTCATACTGACAACTGACAACTTTTTTATTTCCAGAAGCACAATGCATATTACAATTAACAACAATTATAACTTGATTATTACATATCAGTGCATTGGCTAAGGAACAGGGGAGACCCAAAAGGGGCACAAGCCACGCTTAATTAGGGTCACCCTTTTTAACAATAATCAATTATGGCTGGTTAGTCAGTTGAAAAAAAGAAACTGTCAACTCAATAATGTTCTTAACTAAATTATAACATTACAATTTACTAAGCAGATCAATATGTAATAAAGAAAGGTTCAACTCAAAAAATTTTCTTAACTAAATAATAACATTGCAATTTACTAAGAAGATCAATATTTTTCCGAGCCAGTACCACGTTGGAAGACCATTCCCTAGCGGTGGGTTCTATGGTTCTTCCGCCAACATCTGTTCCACCCGCTCATCAATTATAGCGTTTCGATACAAAAAGGTTTCTTACCGGTAGTCGCACAGGACTGTATCGTCTCCCGTGTCTATGCATGTTAACAGACGTTCTGTCTAAATCCCTTTCGTCCAAGGAAAATATGTCGTGATATTCCCTTAGGAGCCCTCTAAGCCGTTCTCTAACTTCCGGCTGCACGTCATCCGAGAAATGTTCCAACGGCGCCTCCCTAACATGGTCTTCTCCGCCCACTCCAGTAATTCCTCTGATTCCCTTGCCGAGATCCAAACCCCCGAAGAAGGAATTTCGAGTTGGTCAGACGCCCTTGTTATAGCAGGAGGCTTAGAGTCAAGAATTCGGCAAATTCAACGTTTTTATTAAACTAACGACTCAGTCACGTTATCTAAAGGTTAACTACAATAACGACAGCTCTTTACTGAAGGCAGATTTAACTCGGCAACTGCAGCTCCTCTGATTCAGCTGTGTGGCTGAACAACTCTACCCTCTAAACTGCGACTCGCCGTCGCCCGACATAAACCGGGTTGGAATTGTTGCAAGTGAGAATTTGCTGTTTACAAGGGTAATTTTCTGTGGTTTGACAGGGACCAAAATGTCTAGTTGACCTAACTCTTCATCTCACCTCCATCTAAATTACTCTAGACCTTTTATACAAAGAGAAAGTCCCCAAAGCCGGCGGTGTGATAGGGTCTTAACTCAAGTGTCATCGATAAAATATGACTGCCAGTGTTTGCTAAGGGTTTTTCCCGGTGTTGATTTCCAAAAATGTCACCGATGAAATATAATATGTCATTTACCCGGTGTCAACTTAACCTTCGTAGGC
>JACEVL010000216.1:439700-494700 GCA_020284085.1 Aporrectodea caliginosa
CTTTTTATTTCGCTTTTATTATCATTTTACATTAAATTTACTTGTGAAACTTACTCATGCAAAATTTTCTTTGCTTTACGATTGCGCTTAATCTTAAGTTTGTAAGAGCTTTCAAATTGCTGGTTAAGAAATTTTATCTTACTGTGGATGCGAACTGTCATATATAATTTGATCATGTATTTCAGCCGGGCACCACATGTTGCTGATCCACATGACGTGATATCTAAATTCTCGTGGGAACAAGCATAGTCGTTTTAATATACCTGAACTATGCTGCAATTTGTCAAATGAATTCTGAAACAGTTGTTCCAGTTTCCTGGTGAATGCAAGAAATGTCATGGATGGATAAACTAAACAGCCAGTGTCTTTGAATGCCTTTTGCTGTAAGAAAGAAAACTGAGGATAAGGCAATAAGTGTACACTTGTATACAAATCACTGCATGTTTGGCACATGCCACATCCATCATTAAAGCCACACTTTCTTAAAATATAGCCACTCATATATGCTAAAACATTGTCGATCTCCAATGGCAAATCTGGAATTTCTGATAAATCTTGAAGGTCAAAGTCATCTTCACATGTCATTTCACAAGTGATCTCATGGTCAATAAGTGAAGTGGACACACAATTTATATCTTCACATGACCTGGATTTCAACAGATTTGACAATGACGATATATCCAGAAGCACATTATCTAAATCATTTTCACAATTACGTCCAGAATTATCAACAAACAGTTTATTGACAGCGATATATCTAAAACTGGAACGAAATTGTGTGACATCAGGATTGTCCCTGTGTCCTCCACAACCACGGATCGTTGAAAAAAATTCTCTATGCAGTCCTGGTTTAATCGAGATGTTAACAAGAACTTATATTTCTTCTCTGCACATAAATTTTTCCACAGTTCAATAATAGATTTTATTGTAATCTGCCAGCCTAAAATGCAGGGCAGTTCCTTCTTTGACCTGGCAGGTTTTAAGACTTGCAAGTAGGCCAATATGTCTTGGAAGAACACATCATGACCACTACCATTAGAAACCGCATGGCCCATGGGTTGTGAACTCTTTATTGTTCGGCTATTACAAGCATTAAAAATCTTGTCAAACAGATCAATAAATTTTGCAGTATGTTCTGCATCTCTCTCCAACTTTCCAAGATAATAATAATAATAATAATAATCTTTTCTTTATTAAGCGCCTGACAAACGCACTGCGCTGTACTTTTGTTAGTATTTTTATAGCTTCCGAAAAATTGTTTACCAATAATTTATTCGAGCGGACCGAGTCCTGAGAAGTGTGTCAAGCACCCTATATCACCGACAGCAGTCGGCATGCAACCATTTATTAAAATAATTGATAGGTTACTTTATACATACCTCGCGGCATCTTTCGGAAATCTATGTAGTGAAATATTTTGAGAATTGTACGTCCTTACGCTACAATTAATTGCAGCACAACAATTCCCTCCTTCGCAACCATGTTGTTGATAACGTGGTCATCCGTTCGTTTGGTGGCGCCACACATCCCAAGGTAGGTGAGGTGTGCATTCAGATGCATGGAGTGTCATATCTTAGCCTACGGCTCTAACATCTTTGATATAAGTAAGTAAGTAAGCTATATCAGCGATTTAATCATGGATTGTATACTTGGGACCATCACGTTTTATGCAAACACTATTGAGTGTATGTCGAAGTTGATACGTTACAGAAGAGTTAACCTAATTGTAGACTGAACTGTAGGCCTAATATCTGAATTTTAAAAAGAAATCATCTTGGTGTTTCATTGAATTCTTGCTTCAAGCACTGTCTAGCCTACTGTACAGGAGTGAAGTCATAAGCGGAACATCGTGAACAACTGATCATTGATTAGTGTCTTTAATTTCTATACCTATTGTTATCACGAGTGTAGGCCCACTCTCTTCCTGTGGCCGTACCAACCACAGCACCTCTTCATTTTATCGTGCTCTTCCTACTCATTGTGCTAGTGACAGCAAAGGTCTTCTGACGTCTTTCCATTGTTGTTGATCCTGTGGTGGTTGTCTTTGTAGTTCTTCCTTGATTTCAGGACGAGGAGTCTGGCCGGCATCTTTCGAGTTGTTTTCCCTTTCGCACCTCTAAGCGGGTTCTTTGGACTCACCGTTGCTTCCGTTCTCATTTATGATACAACCACTACTAGATTTAACTAACACTGTGATGTACAAAGTTCATTAGCGTCAGATCACAGTGGCGTAACGAAGGGAGGGGCACAGGGGCAGCCGCCCCCGGGCGCAGCACCAGAGGGGCGCAAAATTACTGTAGGCCTACTATGAAAATAACGATTAACACTAGAGTACCGAGAAATCGAACTTCCTAGAAGCACCAAAGGGGTCATTTTGACCCCGCAATTATAATGCAAGGGGTCAATTGAAAATTCAGTGAAAATTGACTATCAACTTTATGAACATAAATTACATAAGCATAAAAAAGTGTAATGAGAAGTAAGTTGGAATGGAATAATAGGAGATCCTCTCACTCACCAGATCTCCTATCTTTCTCATCAGATCTCCTCCGCTCTCACTAAATCCACTATAAACTCACCAGATCTCTATCCTCTCACCAGATCTCACCCTATCTTCTCATCAAATCTCTTATCCTCTCACAAGATATCTTGTGTCCTCTACCCAGATCTCACCCTATCTTCTCGCCAGATCTTCTATCCTCTCACCAGATTTCTTTTCCTCTCACCAGACCTTACCCTATCTTCCTGCAAAATCTCCTATCCCACTCTCACCACCAGATCTCTCCCTCTCACCAGATCTTCTCTCCTCTCGTCAGATCTTTTATATTCTCGCCAGATCTCCTCTCTCATTTCACCAGTTCTTCCTATCTTCTCACCAAATCTCCTATCCTCTCACCAGATCTCTCCTTTCACCAGATCTCCTCTCCTTTCACCAGTTAATAATAATAATAATAATAATTACGACAATTTCTATGGCGCCGTAACACGGCCATGCCGTTACAAGGGCGCCTTACAAGACTAACTAACAGTCGGGATAGACCAGTTCCCCTATCTTATCATCAAGATCTCCTATCCTCTGACCAGATCTCTCTCCTCTGATCAGATATTCTTTCCTCTCACCAGATCTCCTCTCCCTCTCACCAAATATCATCTTCTCTCACCAGATCTCTCTCCTCTCACCAGATATCCTATCCTCTCACATCTTATCTTCTCTCCTCTCATCGGATCTTCTTTCCTTTCACCCCAGATCGTCTCTCCTCTCACCAGATCTCTACTCTTCTCTCACCAGATCTCCTATCCTCTCGCCAGATCTCCTATCACTCTCACTTGATCTCACTTTCTCACTCTCGCCAGATCCACCCAGTATCACTCTGACCAGATCTCTCCTCTGACCAGATGTACTTTCCTCTCACCAGATCTCCTCTTCTCCTCTTCAGATCGCTTTCCCATTGCCAAATGTCCTCTCCTCTCGCCAGATCTCTAATTCTCTCGCAAGATCTCCTATCCTCTCACCTGATCTCCGCTTCTTTCTCGCCAGATCTCTATCACTACCTCACCAGATCTCCCTATCTACTCTCATCTGATCTTCTCTCCCTCTCACCAGATCTTCTTTCCTTTCACCAGATCGTCTCTCCTCTCACGAGATCTCCTCTTCTCTCACCAGATCTCCTATCCTCTCACCAGATCTCCTATCTTATCACATTTGATTACGTATTAGCTTTGATCTATAATATTATTAAATAAAACAAAGAAATGGGTAGCCTTACACGCAAGTACTAATATAGGGGTCCAGAATGACCCCTTGGTGCATAAAGGTAGAACAGCAAAAAATCTCAGAAATTATTAATCCCCCCCGAGTTCAAATTTTGGCAGAGGGTATACCCTACGAAGTTAGGAGAAGTCATAAAATTACAGGACCCGGGCTATATCTGGAGCCGAGGTGCGTTACGCTAAAAACCAAAAGGGTCAGATTGACCCTGCGGTGCTTCTAGTGTTAAAAGTCAACAAAAAGATTAAAAGGGGCGCAGTCATCAACCCTTGCCCCCGGGCGCTGAAACCCTTCGTTATGCCACTGGTCAGATGCGCTCTGTGCGGTAACCATAGCAATTTCAAACCTCTTTAAGAACAGAAATATCATCAAAGCAGCGGATTTTAATCAGACTGAATTTACATTAATAAATTTTTTTCTTTTTCTATATTATATATTTTTTTTTGGTCTCTTTGTTTTAAAACAACACATGCAAATTCTTATATACACAGTGTACTTACACAAGCTTAGGCCTATGTTAGAAAACATTTTCTAATATGTGTGCATTAGGGTGGTCCACGACTACCATGGCAAAAAATAAAGTTTCAGTTTTTTTATTATTAGAGGGTGCCAATGGAGTCCACTATATAAAAAATAATTCAGGTGCAATTTCATCCACATTTGAGAATATTTAGGGGTTGCGCAAGTGATTAGAAGTTTCACGCACCTTGAGTCATTTTTTCTTCGATGGGCGCTCAAAGTCTCATCAAGATTCCAGAAGACTGGGCTTTCCAAGTAGCTCAGAGAGAAGGTCAAAGGGTTTATTTGGTAGGAGAGGATAGAGTCTTGATTCATAAAATGGAAAAGAAATTTATTAAAGCAAAGACCTACATAAGAGCAGCGTGAGAGATCAAAGAATGATATGGAAGTTTTAACAAGCACAGTAGGATCTGGAGTCGAGCAGCAGTGATAAGGACACACCTCTGGAAGGCAGTTACACATGTTGTGGTAGTCTATAAAAGAGGATGAAAAACAACAATCATCATCTACACAGCTTAGCAAGAGAGCCTCCATGACTAAGCAGGAAGCTGCAGCTTTGGATCAAACAAAAGTCACTAACATGGCAGCAACACATCCACATCTATTGGCTGCAACTGTTCAATCTCAAAGACATGAAGTTCGGGACTCGCATATGAGTCGCAGTTCTATTCGCCAAGCTTGAAGATTTTATCAAGAAGAGCGTGCTTCTATGATCAAAAATGAATGCTCTCCAGATTGTGCAATGGTTGTTCATTGAGATGGTAAGCTGTTGCCCGACATCACTGGCTGCGAGAAGGTAGATCGGCTGCCTATGATTGTGTCTGGCATTGGAACAGAGCAACTTCTTCGTGTCCCGAAGATTAACTCAGGCACTGGAGAAGCTCAGGCAAGCGCCGTGATCATCTACACAGATGACTGGTAGCTGAGAAGAAAGATTAAGGGGATGTGCTTTGACACCACAACGAGCAATACTGGACAGAAAGCTGGAACGTGAACTCTGATAGAAAAGGGACTTGGTCGGAACTTACTTCATCTAGCAGGTCGTCACTACGTGATGTTAATTGCTGCTGAAAAGGCATTCAGTGTCACATGAAAATTGCTTCCTCAACTGGTCCAGACATTCTAATACTTCACCGTTTTCTTGACCATTGGCGTCGAATTGACTCGAGTAGATATGAGACAACAGTGGATAACTGAGTTCGGGGAGCGAGTCATTGCTTTTGCTGAAACAAAGCTGGCGGCCAATCATCAAAGAGATGATTATAACGAGCCTCTTGAATTAGTAATCATCTTTTTTGGTGGAGCACCAACTCAAGGAATTCACTTTATAGCGCCTGGAGTTTTATTCATTAGAGATGTGGATGTTTCGATCAGTAAAATGTTTCGATCTCTTTCAAACTGAAGCCAGTTGATGACAGGGGTATTTTCAATTTCCTTCTATTTGTCTGTGATGTGTACGTCCAAGCATGGTATCAAACTTCCTGTCCTGTCTCGGCTTCTGCAATTGACTGAATACAGAAACCAAGAAATTCGGCAGGTCACCACTACAGCATTCAACCGGAAAGCTGGAATGAAAATGAAGATTATCTTGAATCACAGGCAGTCGTCATGTAACTCAAAGTAGTCAACGACACCGCAGAGAGAAGTGTAAAGCTAATCCATGAGTACAACTCAATCCTGACAATTGACGAAGATCAGAAACAGTATTGGCTTCAAGTTGTTGATGCGCATCGAAATCAATTTCCTGACTCGAAACAAGAACACATTGCTGGCAAGTTTGGATGGTGCCGCTGCCAGTGCTGAAACGACCACTCAATGAAGACAAATCAAAATATTTCTGACGTTTTCCCTTTAAAACTAGCATTTTGCCTACCCAAAATGATAAATTTAATCACAGACTTTAAACCCTCATCCGAACAAGGGGGGTCTGGCCAGACCCCCCTGACAATATTTGTTGCATAACTATTTTAAATATTATATTTTCTCAAATCGGTTATATGACTTTGTTGCTATATTGTTGAGCAACAATTAGCACATTTTAACGACCAAAAAGGTTGAGTGCTTAGGAGACCCTGAAGATAATACCGGCTAAGTCTGTCAAACGTAAGACTAACAGATGGCCAGTTTACATCTTCAATGTCGTTGACATTTCGGCACTCAGTGTAATGATCATCTGGATATTGAACAACTCAGAATGGGAGATGAATTAGCGCTTCAAACGGCGCTCTTGAACCAGCTTGCCAGATCTCTCACAGTGCCGTGGATCACTCACTACCAGAGTAAGCAAGCCATAGTCAGAAGAAGTGCAGCGTGCAATCTTGGCCACCAGATCTCAGATTGTTACTCAACAGAAGCAGGAAGAGGAGGGTACAAAACGACGATGCTACCTGTGTGGCAAGAAGGACAGATAACACAGTAGAGATGCCGCACATGCTACAAAGCAGTGTGTCTGTCTCACTGTCTGCTGCGCTGTACACATGTATTCGAAGCAAACAAGAGCAAGACTAACTGGCCTACAATTACAGTATATTCATTGTTTTGTGAGAGATATTTTCTAGAAAATAGTCATGTAGTATTTGAACATAACACCCACCAATCAGTACTAATTTTACTAGACTAAATTAATGGTTTCTTTATTTATTTCTTATTTTATAGATAGATTATCACGGAGTCGATCAAACGTTTACGACAGACTGTGACAAAATACTATAACTAAACATTTAGCTTCAAATTCATCATAGAAATGATTTATATTGCTTGGAGAGACTGATACATTGTTATTTTCTGTTATTCTAATAACATGTTGCAAAACTGGCATATAAAATACACTGTTACCTATGAAGAACCCAAATAAAAAAGGGGGTCTGACCAGACCCCCCGTTGTTCAAATTAAGTTGCATTTTTGCTTGTTCGCATGAGGGTTAAACGCTGAAACGGTGAATACATTGTCATGCCTTTCGACTGATGTTTGTTTGCCATCAAGGCGCAGTGCTGAATTCAAGTATACATAACATAACTTTGGGTGGCTTGCGCAACCCCTAAATATGGTTAAATTTTGCTCAAATTTTCAGTATGTTAGTTTTTTCAATGATGGACTGCAATGGTGGGTTCTAATCTTGCCTTTTCGAGAAAAAAGTTTTTTGGACCACATGTGCATAGCTATATTTATGCAATAATGCCAAAGTGAAACATGATAATTATAATATAATCCATCAACCTACTAGTTTGGTATAAGAGGAAATTCCCTTCTCGTACAGAATCGTACCATCGTTGATCTCACCAATGATTCTTACCTCCTCCCTCTGCAGATCCGTGATCTGGAGGATGTTCTTTGTGGTGCAGTCGACTCCGAGTTCTTGACACTTGTTGTGGTTGGTTGGCAGACGCCGCCGCCTGTGAATAAGCTGGTTCCCGCGACTTCGCTTTTGTGGGCGCTGTAGAAGTTCCGAGATTACGATTGGTTCTGTTGATGTCTTGCTTGTGCATTCCAAGAGGAGGTAGTCGATGGTGTCCGGGACGTCGCACTCCTCGCAGTTTCCGTCAGGATGGTTGTTGATCTTGTGAAGCCACTGGTTCAGCAGCACTCGACCCAAGCGTAGTCTGGTTATCTCGACCTCTTGTTTCCGCGGAGTATCCATGTACATGTACTTGATTCTGGTTGACATGAGCAGCTCGATCTTCTTGTAGAAGGCTTCCATCGGGTTGTCGGTGTACTCCGTCTGCCACTTTGGGGCGCGGTGGTGTACTTTCCAACTAAATAATGCTGGATTTTCCGGATCATCTCCTTTCTATAGATGTACGTAGTGGAGTTGACTGTCGGTAGGTGGAGTCCTTCGTTTCCACGGATATCGACGTGACTCCGGATCCAGACCACCGTGACGTTGCTCGGGCCGAGTCTGTTGATGCTGTCAATCACCTCCATCATCGTCGGTCTCGAGTCAGACCGCTGTGCTTTCACCGACTCCGCAGCGCTGTGGGAATCAGTGAAAATGGCGAATCTATCTCTCGCGAACGTTCGGTTCTCGCAGTTCCAGTCGATGGGATCTCGTGTCGCCGTCAATTAGGTTGCATACACACTGGACGAGTCCGCCAGTCTCGGGATTCTTCTGTAGCCAATCTCTGGAATCACGACCGCTGCTGCGGCTGTGTCTTCGTACTTGGGCCCGTCCGTGTATATGCAGGTGTGGTCTCGATACCTGTCGATGAGCTCTAGGGAGAGCGTCTTCTGGATCTCAGGCAATGCGGTCTTCTTGTCTATGGACTTCGTCAGCGAACCGGATGCGTTCGTTCTTCCAAGGCGGCGAGTTCTGGAACACCGGACCATTGCATTCCTGGTATTTAGTGACGAAGAATTCCATGGTGCGCTGAAATAAAGGTTTCTTACCTTCTTGGAATTTATCCATGTGTACAGTCTTATGGTCCTTCATCACCATTTCCTCTGCCGCGTGGTCTTTGCTGGAAACGATCTTGACGCCCTCCTTCAGACTGTCACCGAGCCATCGCAGATGTAGTGGCATCTCTTCTCACTCGTTCTGGACCGCTGCGATAGCCGTTCTGTGAACAGCTCCGCAGCATATCCTGAGCTCTTGTGTTTGGATGGTCTCTATCTTCTTCAGCTGAGTGTCGCTGGCCGTGCAAAACGCTACTGCGCCGTAGTCCAGCATCGGTCGTATCAGGGTTCGGTAAAGCATCAGAAGGCCTTCTTACTCGCTCCCCACTTGTTGTCCGACACAGACGCAGGAGTTCGAGTCTCTTGCTGCACTTTGTTACGACGTACTCGATGTGATGGTTCCAGGGTCAATCTGCAATCAAACACAACACACACAAATTTCGCAGTCGTGCTTACCTCTATTTTCTTACAAATTACCTCCAGTTCCACGTTGGCTGCTCCTTTATGCAGTCGTCTTCGCCGTTGAGATCCTGAATCCGTTCTCATCGCAGTAGCTTCAGGTTCCTTCCTGCGATGAACAGAGCGGTGTCGGCGGCAAACAGCGACATCTCTGCTCCGTCTCGTGGTATGTCCTTGATCATGATCAGAAACGGGAGGGGTGAGATAACAGATTCCTGCAGTGTTTTTTTTCCTGAAGACAATGAAAAAACAGTTCGGCACCTACCTTTACCTGGAATGTTCTCTCACTCAGAAACTCTTTGATCCAATTGAGGAGCACTTTTCCAAAACTCACTCAGTCCATTTTTTTTATTTTTGAGTTATCACTGCCATTTTATTCCTTATATGCAAGTCTATAATATACATTATCAAACGGTGCCAAAACTCACTCAAAATATGAAATTGCAGGTGGAAAACCTTAAACCGAAGAACTGGAAAGACAGACTTTTCGCCTAATAATGTATACAAAAAAGCCTTATTAAAGACTAATAAATTGGTTGTGAGTTGAATTTTCTGCATTGTTTGGGTAGCTTGTAGGTACACTTGACATATACTAACAAGAGAAACAGACAGATAATAGTAAGGATTGAACACAGGCTTGAAAACTATTAAAACTTGTTTTCCCCGTTTTACTCAACAAAAGTCTCGGTGGACTGAGTGAGTTTTGGAAAAGTGCTCCTCAATTGTACATGTCACCAATGACTCCCAGATCTTGGACCTTTATGAGAGTTGGAACGTGAAACATGTCGTAGGCCTTCTTGAAGTCGATGAAGATTCCAAGCACGTGATGTTTGCTTTTCAGGCTTTTGCTGACCTTGTCCTGTTGGCGGATGACTTGGTCGATGGTGCTTCTGTGCTTCCGAAAACCTGCCTGGTCCTTCGTAAGCAGCTTTTTCCTCTCCATAAACCACTGTAGGCGATTCGTTATGACTCTGTCCATGAACTTACACAGGCAGGAGGTAAGAGAGATCGGACGATACGACTCCGGTTTCGGTGCGTCTTTGGAAGGTTGGAAGGTTTGAGGATCGGAGGGATGATCGCATGCTTCCAGTCTCGAGGCAGTCTGCCATTGTTCCAGACGTTGTTGTAGATCTTCAGAAGAATTTTCAGTGCTGAACTGTGTAGATTATGGATCATCTCGTACGGGATCTTGTCCTCTCCAGGGCTCAATCCAATTTCCATTTTAAATTGACAATATGAAATTATTTAGCAAAGTAAACTACAGTTTACCAGACTTTCAATGTGCCATTATGATGTTAGATTTCTGTAGAGCATCCGCTCGTCCTAACTAACGAAAGGCTGCTCGTTATTTAGGCTATGCATAAACTTTAAATTGTAGGAAGGTTGCAAAATATGCGTGTAATGCAAAATGGTGAAATATGAGTTTTAAGACATATATTTTATAGTAATAACATGTTTTCAATATGAACTTGAGCCTATAAAAAGGACGGCTTTCATTCTATAGGCTTCGTGATTGGCGACATAATAATTATGTGTCAATTTTAAGCGTGTGCCGTGTGATATCCAAAAAGGGGCTGAAATGCAGAGCCAATGTGAAAATTTATATTGCGCTTACAAAATATTGAACTTTTATAATGATACTAGCATTTTTTACTCGGCGTTCGCCCGGGTTTTCCCCAGGCGTAATTTTTAAAGGCTGCAAATAAAGGCTACTTATTTACTATATTTGCTGATGGGCTTCAAATATTTAAAAAGTGTCCATATATTTGAATGGAAACGATATTTAGAGGTGAACATATAGTTGCTTTGCCCGTGTACTGCACGGGTTATCTCTACCTTAAATAGGCGTATTATTTGTTCCCCGTACTACACGGGTTATTTCTAAATTATAATAGGCGTATTATTTGCTAAATAATAGACGAAGTTCTGCCGTTAGACCGCGTGACGTAAGATTGCATAGTTAGCCGGCGTGACGTAATTTAATATTGCATATTTAGTGACGTGTACAAATGGCCATGCTATGACCGGTATTATAAGATAGTCTCGTCGAAACAGTTGGAAATTTAAAATGTCCATATATCGGCGTTTAAATAAAATTGCGAGCTGAAAATAGTCGCGTTGATCATGACGTGGCGTAATAATGTTATGTAAAATTTTGTAAATCGCTAAAGCGTTCCGTTTCGGAGCCTTTAGACAACAGACAAACAAACATAAGGAAGGACACGTAAACAGACTAAGACTTATATTATAAGATTCGAATGACAAAATATGGTCCCGGTACAAATACACAGGAAATATGCGTTAGAATTATTCAAAAGGCACAATGCGTAACTGAAATGGTTAACTATGTTAGCATCCGATAGGACAGGCGAATGGTCGGACGAACGGATGGCTGGCTGGATGGATAGACGGACGGACGAGTGGAGGAATGTGTGGATAGGCGCGTGCAAGGTGGACTATGCTTGTACATGTATGTATGTATGTATGAGCAGTTGTTATAGCGCCCCTTCAAGATTTCTACTCAGAGGCGCCCCCGACTACAACGCGGACACTGAATCGGAGTTTCACGCCAAAGCGCATGAGCAATTGCGAGTGAAGGACTTGTCCAGGGTCCCTACGCTGAGGCTTGAGGTGGATTCGAACCTGCAACCCTCCGGCTGCAAGGCACCGAACATACCCCCTACAACACCGCGCCCTGCATTCCTATACACCGCTTGTGTCTAGGAATGCAGGCTTTGCACGTGTAAACAGATATCGACTGTTTACTTTAGATTCTAATTAGCCCCAATGTTGCACGCTCGTGTGTTGTTATATAGACGGAGAGTTGTATTTTATCGTATGGGCATGTAGGTTTAGTTTTAAGTATCCTGTGGTCTCTGTATCTGACACGTACGATATTTACATTTGAGCTGTAGACACATTTTGACACGAACGTTTAATTAATGGTTTTGACAAGGGTAAATAGAACAATAGATAACGATAGGCGCCATGCGATTATGGACTTGGGTAACCGAGTACAAACACACACAAACACACACACACACACACACACACTCAACACACACACACCACACACACACACTCAACACACACACACACACACACACACACACACACACACACACACACACACACACACACACACACACACACACACACATACGTGTGGGAGGTGTAATTCCATGACATGCGAATTTGTAATGCATAGTCATGACCGACTTTGACAGCTTATATCTTCATAACCACTGGCACTAGAGCTACGCGGTTTTCACAGAATGTCGAGCATGGCCAGTTGAGCATCTGGTCCAAAAATAGCTTTTTTGCATTTGTGTGTGTGTGTGTGTGTGTGTGTGTGTGTGTGTGGGCAGGTGTTTGTCATCGGTTTACCGTGTACAACACTAGCAGAGTGTGTCATGATTTCGACGTGTTCTTCGAAAGTGGTGTGTGTCATCGGTATCCAGTGTAAAACGCTAGCCGTGTGTGTCATGCCTTTCCTTGTTTTTTTACGACAGCGGTGTGTGTCATGAGACTAGCTATGCATTTTCGTTATTTTTACAGCGTCATGCTTTTCCGTGTATTTTTCAGCTGCAGCGTGTGTCATGCTTTTCCTGCATCTCTCTGTGACCTACAAGCAATGGTTGGCATTTTATGTTGAAGAATTAGAGAATATTGATATGAAATGAAATGTAAAGAAATCTCAGATGATCAGGATTGGCCATTCTTTTTGTACTGCATGTAAAACATTTAGCCGAAGTGATGTTCAAATTAACTACGTCGAAAGCTGAAATACTTGGGTTGCTTCTTTGTCTCTGCCATTTCATTTAAAGTTGGTTTGCATGAAATGACTCGAGTTCTACAAATCTTTCAACTCTTTGTATAGTAAATGAATGTTGCAAATTCACTGAGCCAGTATTACTGCATCTTGTTAGTGCTCACTGCAAACCATTGATGCTCTAAGCTTACTCAATGGAAGCTGTGAACCTCAGTAACAGTGAACTAAACTCACTAAATTAAACCTACAGCAATGGCATCTGTAAGCTCTTCAAGGTCAGCCACTAGTGTTGTGGACATTCTGTAATTTACGCATTAACATCAAGGACTGCTGGCTGTCAAGAAGAACAAGACTTTTTCGAAAAGGTCCAATTACATGAAACAGTGTTGTAAATTTTGTGTGATCTCCTATGCACATAGTATATATAATTTGTAGTAATGAAACTTAGACTATGTAATATTTCTAATTAGTATAGCACAGGCAAGTCTGCTGTCCTGAGAATGCTGTATCGCTGTTTCCTCCCCTTTTATGTGCAACCAAATTTGGTGAATAACAGACATGTATTTTATAGCTGCAGTGTGTGTCATGCTTTCCCATGTATTTTACAGCATGCTTTCAGTGTGCGTGTGTGTCATGAGTTTCCATGTATTTTACAGCAGCAGTGTGTGTCATGCTTTTCCATGTATTTTACAGCAGCAGTGTGTGTCATGCTTTTCCATGTATTTTATAGCTGCAGTGTGTGTCATGCTTTCCCATGTATTTTACAGCATGCTTTCAGTGTGCGTGTGTGTCATGAGTTTCCATGTATTTTACAGCAGCAGTGTGTGTCATGCTTTTCCATGTATTTTATAGCTGCAGTGTGTGTCATGCTTTCCCATGTATTTTACAGCATGCTTTCAGTGTGCGTGTGTGTCATGAGTTTCCATGTATTTTACATCAGCAGTGTGTGTCATGCTTTTCCATGTATTTTATAGCTGCAGTGTGTGTCATGCTTTCCCATGTATTTTACAGCAGCAGCAGTGTGCGTCATGAGTTTCCATGTATTTTATAGCTGCAGTGTGTCATGCTTTTCCATGTATTTTACAGCAACAGTATGTGTGTCATGCTTTTCATGTCATTGACAGCCACAGTGTGTCATGATTTTCCATGTGTTTAGCAGCATTGTTTAATTCTCCCATGTCCACTGCCCACTTTAATGATCAAAGTCGATCTGCTTATTTTCACACAGACATTGCATTTAAATTAAGATTTTGCATTCCTAATATCTTAGTTTTATTGCACCATGTCATCTGTCCCCCCAAAACTTTGTATATCCAGACTTCCTTCCTTCCATCCATCCATCATTCCATCCATCCATACATTAACAGTGGTGCTTCATTCTTGACCTACAATTATGAATTCCAGAATGGAGACATATACACATAATTATGTAAATGGAAATTGATGTCATCAACATCTAAACAGAATAATTAGTCACTGAGACACAAGGTATCAGAAAGATGCATTACGTTTTTTTATGAAGCTTTACTTAACTCTAACTATCCATCCATCCATCACCTGCATGTCCATGTGTCGACCTGTGCCTGCAGTCAGTCGCACATTTTGTGTTTGTCATTTACCTTCGTGTTTTATGCTACGTAAGCTTAGATTTGTTTCGCTGGTCACCTGTTGCATAAAGGCGCTTCATTAAAGTTAATGAGAAATTTGACCAGCTGACACTATCTTGGAGTCCAATTTGACAGCTGTGTGACCATTTCGGTCCGTGTGAGTCAACTCTTTCGGAACTCATTTTACCAATTGTGTCATACTGAAACCATCCGCAGATTAATTTCAACTTTAACCGCCGTCATCTTGGCCAGAGTGCTTATGCAAGAGGAGAATCACAACATGCTTGCCCTTACTGAAACCTGACTCAATTAAGATTACGTGTCTCCTCCGTAGGCTGGGATTACACCTCCTACAGGAAGCAACCGACGATGAACGGAACCAGGAAAATCCAAACTGTTTAATTATCTCTGCATAGCCATTGTTACCACACATGGTGGTTGTCTAAGTTCATTAGTTCAACCTCAGACAGAAGGCAACATCGGAGGGTAACAGTCATATCCTCGCGGCCCTGCACCGGTCCGCGCAGCAACCAATTATGAGCTGTCCTCCGGACACCATCAGATAATGTCACTGATCTGCAGCGCGGGAACCTACACTGGTTACGTGTTACTCAGCCAATCACCTACAAACTGTGCTTGATTACCTAGTAAGCACAGAATATACTCATGTCAGATTATACCTTTGACTTTTACACTCCATTAGCTGACAACCGGGCACTGAAGTCAGCAACGAGCCTCATATAAAAATCAACTACATCAACTACAAGTCCAACAACTCCGCCACTCTTCGTACTCTGTCAGTGCCAGTCCCAGGCCTGGCTGAAGGAGGAGGGCGACGCTAATGATCTTTGATCACACAGTGTGGTTTAACTGAAACTACTGTATACTGTAGGCTAATGTACATTGTACAAGTCCAACAGTCTTCCTCGAGGTTTGTCGACTACCCTTGTCTATGTCTAGACCACAGCTGCCTTGTCCAACCATGGGAAGAATGCACCATCTCTGGATATATTCAAATCTCAGGTTGAAATCTATCTGTTTAAGTGTCATAATATGCTTGTCATAGATTTCTTAACCCATATACAGCGCCTTTTTTCGGGTTCGGTTGACTCATAGCGCAATATGATTTGTCGTGTTATTATTGTCATTGCTATCATCAGTAAAATGTGAAAGTCGCTCCATAGAAATACCCGTTTTGCAGAACAATGCACTATTTAAATCGGCTCCAGATACATTAAAATCTCAACTTAAACCTCATCTTTTTCAGTGCCCGTTTCTTCGGTCTCGGAGCTCGATTAATAGCCTTATTATAATTATTGTTCTTTTAATCATCACTAAATTTTGAGAAGAGCTCAATAATTATTATCCACAGCTGTTCTGCACGCTGGGTTAAACTCCCGGCATGAAAATGACCGTTCTCTGATAAATCCTATTATACGAACTCAGCAAACTTGCACTCTTGCAATCTCTGATCCTGAGTGGCCGAGTGGGTTGGTAGCCCGCTCTCCACGCCGGCGCCCCGGGTTCGCTTCCCGGTCGGGTCGGTTTATCAGAGATTAATTTTTCGGATCTTTACTGCGGGTGGCTCGGTCGCAATATAAACGTGGAGTACAATACAATACAACACAACACAATACAACTGGGGCGCGGTGGTATAGGGGTATGTTCGGTGTCTTGCAGCTGGAGGGTTGCGGGTTCGAATCCACCTCAAAGTCGCCGCGTAGGGACCCTGGGCAAGTCCTTCACTCGCAATTGCTCATGCGCTTCGGCGTGAAACTCCGATTCAGCGTTCGCGCAGTAGTCGGGAGTGCCTTTGAATGGGAAATCTGGTAGGGGCGCTATGACAAGTGTTCAAATACAATACAATACATTACAATACATGTTAAGAAATTGAAAGTAATACTATTCCACAAATCCTATTGTGATTCCAAAGTGCCTGCTATTAAACTTATAACCGCGACTTGGCTTTTCTGTGCGTTGTTTAAATATATTGAACATTTCTAATTGTGAAATGTAATGTAGGCCTAATATAACAAGACATTTATAAAGCACACTTCGAATTTTTCATAATTATTACAGGGATTTCTGTAGATTCTGATTGACATAGGCACACAAAACACTAATTTTATCACATGGAAAGTATCCATGTCATGAATGCCAACTTCTTGCTAGTTCTTTGGGTGTATTTTTGATGGCGACAAAGCAAACTTAAAATTAATGTGCTTTATCCTAATTTAATTATACTTTACTATCTATGAACCGTAATCGAAAACTCCAAATTCTAAATCTCGCTCTAAAGCTAAGCGCGCAGGCCATCAGCTTATTCATGAGCGCTGCGTCTTGTCAGACAGGTTTTCTAGATATGTGGGTGAAGGACCATTATGGAGCTATTCTACTTTTCATTCATTCATTCATTCGGGAATTTATATAGCGCCCCTTCAAGGAAACTACTCAGAGGCGCTCCCGACTCCAACGCGCCCAAAAAGAACAGTTTTGAGTTTAGTAAGAAAAGTTTCAGGCAGACTCCCTGATAATCGAATCACAATCGAATCGAATCACTATCACAGTGATAATCGCTGATGCCATGCGCTTATCTGACTCCCTACTTGCTGAATTACTACGATAATTAGGTAAGTTTGATAACTGAATTTTTTGGGTCTAAGCTAAGAAATACCTCGACGCGAAGAGTGTAGAAGGATCCGATTGTGTTGGTCAGACGATGGACTTTTTCGTTTCCCAGCCAAAACTCGCCTCGTCCTATCTCTCCGAATCCATTCCTGTATTCGATCCAGTTTCGGTAGAAGTCGAGAGATCCGTCAAAGCGATGCATTAAGACTATCCAGTTGTTTAAGGTTGGCAGGAGAACCGGACCTTCTCCCAAGCCAATACCAATCTCTAGCTGGAAGGGAAGTCCTGTACAAGAAAATGAACGCTTCTGAAAATATGGTGCAATTATTTTACGACATTGGCCGCTAGATTCAGACGAACAGATAGAGAAGAGCAACTCTCAGAAGTCGATTCGAACTCCCACCAGCTCAGAAAAAGTGGTCAAAGAAGGGAAGCTGGTGTCGACGATTGTCAGGTCAAACTATCTGCTTAAAATGCAAGAGGTATGAATCTTCGTGGTATCTAGGGCCTACATTCAAGATCGACCTCTTCGGCCAGTGTTAATCACATTTACTTTCTAAAAGCCCATGCGTTAATTCCTCAGCTTAGGGGTCGTCCATTAATTATGTCAACAAAATAGGGGAGGGGAGGGGCTTGGAAAAGTTTGACAGTTGTTGACAAGGGGAGGGGGTCGAGGCTACAAGTTGACGTCAAGAAACTTTTCTCCAATAAATCAACACAGACCCTTCCAAATGGTCGCGAAAACATTAAGAAATGCTGAAAATTTATAAAGTGCTTAATGTTTAATACTACTAAAAAGCTTGTAATAAACTTAACCCTAGGGCTAGCAAGCTTTTTGTAACACTGACTACCAAGGGGGGGTGGTTACCACCCCCTGGATTTCGTGTTTGGTTTTACATATCATAACTTGTAATATAGCATTGGATTCAGCATTCATTTCTGCACAGAATGAGTGTATTTAGTTGTACATTATGTGAATGCACCTCGAAATTACATCACTTTTAACAACGGGACCCATTAATTAGCAATATTGTATATTATTGCGTACATTTTGTACTTTTTGGATAAACAAATATAAGATTATGTGTGTTTTGAAACTAATCTATGTATAAAAGATACACAAAATCATCCCTACACATGTTTATATAGTATAAATGTACATCCATACATATATTACATGGCTGTCTGTTCTGTTAGTAGTTAAGATTTCAATTGCATAACATGTAAATGTACAGCGCAGTGCGTTTGTCAGGCGCTTAATAAAGAAAAGATTATTATTATTATTATTATATATCCATACATATATATCGGTTTACGTTTTAACGCTGTATTCAGCCATTTTCACACAGATTACGCGTATTATTATTTATTTTGATCACTTCCGGTATTCAAAAGACAAAGATGTAGGTATGCAAATGAAGCCCTTCATTCCCTCTAAAGAATGGTATCTTTGTTTCTCTTCCAGGAAGACAAATGAATACGCTACAGACAAAAACTAAGGGGGGAGTCCTTCCATTCAGCCATTTTTCACGCATGTTACGCGTATTCTAATTTATTTTGAGCACTTCCGGTTGTCTCAGGTCAACTCAGTGACCATAGAAATGTAGCCCCACATTCCCCTATAGAATGGTATAATTTGTGTCTCTTAATATTAAATGACGGATAAGATATAGTCGAAAATCTAGGGGGGGTGGTATCCACCCCCTCCTGGTACCTCGGGTATATTGGGTATAACTTTTTGAACGGTGTGAGATATCATCTCACATTTTACTTCAAAACGTGTGCAAATGAACCCCTACAGCTACCTAAAAGGTCAAATTTTTATTCCATACGGAAAAAGTTTGAGATGAAAAAACCTAGGGGGTGGCAACCACCCCCTCCTTGGTAGCCCGAGGGTTAACTCATATATTTTGAAATTCGAGATTGCATTTTTAGTGTCAATTTTTGTTAAAAATGATTCTGCATGTATTGAGCCATTTTGTTTCTTTTTGGGTAGGGGGGTTCTGGGATTGTTGACATAATTTTTTATGGGGTCCGTCAATGTTTGACAGTTGTTGACAAGGGGGAGGGGGTAAAAACTGCCTAAAATTTGTTGACATAATTAATGGACGACCCCTTATCCAATTTTGCCTATGAATTAATATACATTAGGTTTGAGTGATTTAAAATACATGCGACTGCCTATGGTAATTGAAACTTAGGCCACACGAGTCATACGGAAAGAGTGACTTACACGGTCTAAGCCATAAATGCTGGATAATTATAGACCTACTTTGGTCATACCCAAAACTAGAAATGCTCTTGGTGAACAATCTTTTACGGTTGCTGGACCTAAATTTTGAAATTCATTATCTGAATTCATTATTTATTAATTCATTATTTATTAATTCATTATTTATGGACGGCCTAGGGGTCGTCCATAAATGACGTCACGCACCTAGGGGTCGGGGGGTCGGAAATTTGTGACGATGTGTGACATGGGGAAGCGGGGTCTGACAGTCTGACAGATGTGACGTCACACCAGGTCTATGTAATTAAATTTAGCAATTAACAACAATTTAATTTTAACAATAACAGCACTAATTGTGAGTATTAAATTTTCATTATTTTTTTATTATTTTAATGTATACGAGCATCATTATTAATAATTTTCTAATTATTTCAATATTTGGTCACCGTTAGAGAAAAATATGCATGCTCTCCCTATAATTATGTTCCACGAAGGAGCATTTTGCTTCGCGATGGAAATTTGGTTTTAAGGGGGGGGTCAGAGCTTTGTGACGTCATTTTTCAAGGGGATGTTACTTTTGTGACGAAGTGTGACGAGGGGAGGAGTGGGGGGTTCAAAATCGGCCACAATAGTGTGACGTCATTTATGGACGGCCCCTATATGTTGGATATTGGTTTAGTTTGTATGTAGTTAAGGCTTATGTTTTTCGCAATAGCTTTTTTGGTTCGAAACTGAATATTGACTCTATGTCCTTCCTGTTGTTAACATGTACTGCGATAATAGTAATAACTTAGGTGACCCTAGCTAGCGGGACTATTGTCCTTTCGGGGTTCCCTTTTGTGGCTAGTGATGAAAAATAATCTTGCTGCTACTGTGTTGTGATGCTAACAATGGAAAATAATCATGTTACTTTTGTTTTACTTTAATGGCTTCAATAAAAGAATTGAATTGAATTGAATATACGCGGTTGCTTGTGTCAGTTGGCGCTATTTCGGATTGCTTATCCACCATAGAATGTTTTTCAACGGTCTAATCTTCAGGATGTGGACCTGATTACTGCTTGACTATGTGGCGCCATCGGTTGATGCCTGGTTCATTAAACACCGGATTTGCAGAAGATACCAATTAATAATAATTATAATTATTAGATATTTGGACTTAATGATACAACTAATAGTGTGCAAAATGCCTGTCAAATCTAAACAGTTAATTATATTAAGTATTTTCTCCCAGTTATTCCGCTAAAGTGGATGCAAGAAGCTCTAATCTAGAGTGCCTTGCTTCTCTCTATACAGTAGGCCCTAAGTTTATATCACACTTAAAACTAAAGCTATCGAAAAATTTGCGCAAGTATATCAATAAGCGCTTACCACTTATCGGGCAGCCAGAGAGAGGATCGAGTTTCTGAAAATAACACATTACTAATAATTTTCTAATAAGGCATTTGTCTGAAACTGTTGAAGGACCTCTTTCATAAGGTGCAATTCAATTCCTTTCAACATTCTCTAGCAATTTAACAATTTAACGACGAGCTGCATTGGTTTCCCAGTCACTTTTTGTGTCTTAAAAGTTAGATACCTAAATTATTGACGTTTTCGAGCGACGTCATATGGCAGCTAAGCCCCTTGCACGCCTTGCTACCAACTCTCGCCCTCTTCTGGGGAGAAATTGACCAAGCCTTATGTTGCCACGACCACTCCTTATCTAACGGAGCAGATATCATTCTAAGAATAGCAGTTGTACTGCTATCGATAAAACACGTTCAGTTAGTTCACCTAATTTGCCTTTACTCATTTCTTTATCCTGGTAGGAGGACTCTTGTTTACTTCGTTGAAGTGGCACTATGTAATCCCTGTGTAAATTTACAAATATAGCTGTTTGAATAGACTTATTATAGACCTACACAATCAAAGCTATAGGCGGCGATTAAGTCTTGAGAACCATAATACTTTACTTCCGGTTATGTTCGCTATGGTTTTAATCTATGCTAACTGAACTGTCACTTAAGATAACAAATGCTTCATTTTAACTGTGAAATTATTCTCAAATTCTTTTAGAATAATTTTTTTGGAGAAATACTCAATTTTTACAGCATATGAAAAATGTGAACAATGAAACATCATGCGAATTGGAAAAGCCGATCACACTAAACGTAATTATTCTTTGGGAACCTACCATCATAAATGTGCAGTCGCTGTCGTAATGGATTTTCTGCGGAACGAAACTGTAAAGGTTGCAGAATCGACTGGGAGAGTAGTAGCTGAAATCAATGCACTGAGGCGAAAAGCTGCATTCTGAGGCACACTTCATCCGTGACACTGCATAAAGAGTTCGTATTGCGTCTTCTGGATCTGGACAGTAGTCACGCCAGGTTTCGGCGACCATGAAATAATTCTCATTAAACTGGTTTTGACAGAGGACAATCGTTGGCTGCATAATAAGCAGATAACCAAACAACCTGATCGAAAAAGCATGAAGAAATTTTAGATGCATAGCAGCGCTGTTTTATGCTTTGTCAAGTAGAATGTCTCTTTCAGAGCGTTATGTGTGGAACTGACCGAATGGCAAATGGCAGGCTGCTGCTATACATGTAAATTCAGCGCGCATCGAGAGCTATAGACCTATAGGCTACTCAGCATGCATTTCTAGACTGCAACTTTTAGGCTGCGGCAACAAATTGTAGTGACAGTTCATCGATTTATGTTATAGGCCAGCTGAATACATTAGCATCGCATACGTCTGATAGCGCTCATTGGTGCTGGACACCAACTGCAGTAAGCTCACAGCAGCCAAGTGAAATAGCAGTGTGTCCATCGATCCAGTAAGGATAGTAAAACTATACTGAGACTATGATCATCATCATTATTGGGCATAGTAGAAATTCACAAATTCACGGGAGCCATGAATTCCGCTATTTTATGGATTTGCCGTCAATGCCGTGAATTCCCCTAAAATGCCGTGAATTGCCGTGAATTTTGGCAAATTTTGTTAAATTAATGCAACACGACATTTGGAACAGACATTTATCGCCCCATCGGCAAAGATTAACAGACGAGAACTTGGCACTAAAATAATGCAATTGCAGAAACTAACTGTGTGCCGAGAAATTACTCTGAAGCCTAGCGTGACATTACGCAGCGAAATCGCGTCGCAGCTTTGATCTATGTTATTGATATGATTTACATTATTAGAAACTGGGGCGCGGTGGTGTAGGGGTATGTTCGGTGCCTTGCAGCTGGATGGTTACGGGTTCGAATCCACCTCAAAAGCCGCCGCGTAGGGATCCTGGGCAAGTCCTTCACTCGCAATATTATTGCTCATGCGCTTCGGCGTGAAACTCCGATTCAGCGTCCGCGCAGTAGTCTGGAGCGCCTCTGAATAGGAATCTGGAAGGGCGCTATAACAAGTGTTCAAATACAATACAATACAATTAATTAGATCTTAGTAAATACAAACTTGATTTGTATGCATAATCTTTGCACTGACATTTATACATTGTATTGTATCTGAACATTTGTGAAGTGCATCGCGCAATATGGACTACTCAGAGGCGCTCTCGGTGTAGAAGCCCCAGTGTAAGATAAACGTCTTGAGTGAACTGGCAGATGAGGAGAGGAACCCAGGCAATAGTTTTTCACGCAGAGGTGAAGGTCATACCGCGCACAAGGGCCAGCAACAGCTAATAACCGGCGCTGGGCTAAAGCGGTCCTGGTCCGAGGGACAAAAAGATCCAATCGATCTGTAGAGCGCAACGAACAAAGCGAGGCAGCAGACAAAGGTTTGCGCATAAAGTCAGAGAGAGATTTTATGAGTGTACTAGCATTTTTTACCCGGCGTTCGCCCGGGTTTTGCCCAGGCGTAATTTTTAACGGCTGCAAATAAAGGCTACTTATTTACTATAGGCCTATTTGCTGATGGGCTTCAAATATTTAAAAAATGTCCATAATATCTGAATGGAAACGATATTTAGAGGTGAACATAGTTGCTTTGCCCGTGTACTGCACGGGCAAAGCAAATTATAGGCAATATTATTTGTTCCCCGTAGGCCTATATTACACGGGTTATCTCTACCTTAAATAGGCGTATTATTTGTTCCCCGTACTACACGGGTTATCTCTTAATTATAATAGGCGTATTATTTGCTAAATAATAGACGAAGTTCTGCCGTTAGCCAGCGTGACGTAAGATTGCATAATTAGCCCGCGTCACCGCGTGACGTAATTTAAGATTGCATATTAAACCAGTGTGACGTGGACAAATGGCCATGCTATTATAAGATAGCCTCGTCGAAGCAGTTGGAAATTTAAAATGTCCATATATCGGCGTTTAAATAAAATTGCGAGCTGAACATAGTCGCGTTGACCTAGACGCGGCGTAATAATGTTTTGTAAATTTTATCAAATCGCTAAAGCGTTCCGTTTCGGAGCCTTTGGCGAGACGGACAAGCATACGGAAGGACAGAATAATCAGACTTTGGATTATATATAAGATAGAGAACGCGTCCTTTCTTTCTCATTGGCGTCATTGTTTGGCAAATAAAAGCGTGATTTTATGCCCTGAATTTGAAGTGATTTTCGCCCATTTGTTACAAAATGCAACCGCGAATTTCTGCTATCCCTAGTCATCATCAGTCTTCCGAGTATCTTCAGAATAATTGTTTTAGGTATAGCCTACTTTTGATTCTAATGCGACCTGTGATTTTAAGCAGCTTCTATGACACTCTGATTAGAGCATGCAGGGACCAAATGTAATTAGTGTAGTGTTTATAATTTAACCAGACATCACAACAACGCTTCTCCAAAGAACAATGAGGACAAGCAGGGGCTTGTCTTAAAATTAATCTGGTACCGTTTGCGAAGCGGTTACAGCGTGGATTCAGATTGCACTTTCCGCATGAAAATCAATTCTTCCCAAACACTGAATGTTTCAAACGAATGGATCATTAGCAACCCATCCTTTGTGCTCCAAATGCAGCTAATGATGCTGACTTCCTGAGTTACACTATCACATGAAATACAAGACTGGACAACATTTATCGCTTCTGTTGACAGAGCAAATTGCAGGCTGCTACAAATTCAACGCACATCGATAGCTAGATAGTCGGCGGATGTTAAAAGCCGCGAGTTGTCAGCTGCAGCAGGAACATTGCATCGATATGGCATGTCATAGACCAGCTGAATACCGTACAATCGCCTAAATATTACTGCCCTCATATAACGACAACGCATCAACAGCAGACAGCTGCTCACAGGAACAGCGCAACACGAACCAGGCGAAGAGCTACCAGATTATACAAGGCCTTATCACTGGCCTATATTTAGAGTAATTGATTTTCTGCGTATCGTAGTCAACACGGCAATTGTTGAGATAATAATAAGAATAGCAAAATGCAGAAGGAATCAGTTGAAAGTCTCTTGACTCTCTTCAAGTGATATTATAATCAATAATCTGTATCCGTTGGAAAACGATCGAATGTCAATGGATCAGAGAAACCGGTTGAGACGAGTAAGTAAGTTGATACAGGTGAGTTTTAAGTTTAGACCTGAATTACAATAGAGAACTGCGTGAAGAAACAGAACAGGGCAGTGAATTCCAAGGCTTAAGACACGATACCCAGGACGCCTCGAAATCTTAGCAATGTTCTGTTGCGCAGACAGGAGTTATGGTGTCCACCGAACAAGCATTAATAGTAGAACTATATTGAAACTATACGATTAACATAATCAGACTACCGTTGGTCTTACGTTTAGCTTTGATGTCAAGTGGTAACCATGACACTCAGGATGGCACGCGATAATATTTTGAAGATGCAAATGTTACCAAGCCTCAGATCGAGGCTTCCGTCGAAACCCATTAATTAGGACAAGCAGGCGCAGTTTTACGCATCGGTGGTTGATATACAGCGTTAATTTTGTTGCGCTTTTGTATGATAATCAATTCTTTCTGAACATTGAATGAAGGCGACTCGAATGCTGTCAACCGAATAGGTCATTAGTAACTCGTCCTTTGTGCTCCAAATGCAACAATGGATGCTTACTTCCCGAGTCACAATGAGTTACAAACTGGACAACTGCATCGAATCAGCGCCACGGCAAACGGGCCAATAGGCTGTGTAGGCTAAGTTTCCGGTTTGCTAATTAATCCATTAGTTTTCTCCGGCAAATAATTATATATAAACACGGATTGTATCATGCCCCTCTACCTTTTCATATGAACTAGGGTAGGCCTATAATATCCCATAATATTATAAGTTCCCTAAATTAACGAGAATTCAGCCTGCATTAGCTGCAGGATGGTTCAAGCTCAGCGAAATCCCACCTTATCTGCCTCTGCACGAAACCTCTTAACCAGGTCTTTCAGACTAGATTCGCTTTGAGTTTTCACTTTATCACCACACATTAGCGTTGTCTAATCGGAACAACGGGTAATCAAGACTCATCAACCTAATTCTCTTCAACCTCTCCTTCCATCTCTGTATCAAGGAACCGCCGCTGCTCTGGGAAAAGAACTCAGTGCCTTGCGTTCTGCTCTCTTTGATGGGTCGCAAAAAATAAACAAAACAACGCCTTGTATTCTGTAATCATGGTAAAAATAATTGGTTCGCAATCGTAATTTCATTCTTTGGAATAAGTTTATTGTCTACTTCGGCTTGTACCCCGCAGCCGATCGAGTCGATCGATCGAGTCGATCGTAACTCGGCCAAGTCGAGTCGATCGAAAAATCGTCGACTCGATCGACTCGCCGATCGAGTCGATCGTAAACCCGGTCAAGTCGAGTCGATCGTTGTTTCCTCGACTCGACTCTGGAATATTTTACTTGCTATTTTTCACAAAATGACAGACCTTATGATATAATGACGTAATTCTGTGTAAACACACAACTACTGTATGAAACTAATATGAAGTTCAGTGCAAATAATGAACCTCTTGGCCCTTTCTTATTAGTGGAAGTTATAGAGATACTTTTTTTTACAGTTTTACGGTGAAAATTGGAGCGACCAAGATGCGTTATGAATGCCGTAGTTTCAGGAAATGTTAGCTCTGTAGTCAGTAACGATGATCTCAAAACGTTTGATAGTCTATGTTAGAACAAGACTGAATGCGTCGACTTCTCACTCGGATGTGTGACAATAGTGAGTATTGAAGGGAGCCGCTGCTGCCGCCTAAGATTCATGTAATTATATTTGCCCTAGTCGCCCTATCTTTTTCAAAACCAAAAACGCCTACATGGTTACTTTCCCGATTGGAAATGTCATAAAATGAAATACAATTAGTGTCATGTGGATTCGTCGAACAATACTTGCAATGTTAACAGGCGATTTGGAGCATTTGTCTATAATCTGGAGCATAGGCCTATATGCTGAACTGTATCGGAACCCTCCAAGAGGTTCCAAGCCTGAATCTCTAACTAACTTCAGTAATCGTGGGCAGTTTGAAGTTTCCTGAGCTAACTCTATAATTCATTACGAAGATTTATATAGCGCCTAAGTGGCGGACTAATATATACGTTAGCCTACATGTCCTCTAGTACCTTTACTGCCGTCTTATTTGTTGAGCTGGTAGGCTACTAATTTCTGTACCGTACTGTAGGAAATTCCATTGTAGCCTATAGCTGCCTAGCTGATCAAGTCGACAGATTTAGCGAGGCTTAATCCTTACAAGTCTACCACAGGCACACACGATATCATTATAATACCTGAAATGTTACTTACCAGTTCAATTACAGTTTGACAGTTTGAGAAATAGTGTGCAATTGAAATTCACGAGTAACGTAGGTACTGGAATATAAGAATGCAACAGTCGTCAGCAATTTTGGCCAAGAGACTAGAGTCCAAGTCGACGAAATCGATCGAGTCGAATGTCGTTCCAGCCAAGTCGATCGAGTCGTCGAAAGGTCGGCGAGTCGATGAAGTCGATGAAGTCGATCGTCGGCTGAGCCATGTCGATCGTATACACTCGACTCGATCGACTGCGGGGTATACTTGGGCTATGCTATTTTCGCGCTAAATCGCGAGTTGTTTAACACATTTTCTTCCATAACCATTGGCGACGCATCAAAGAGACCAGACCGCGTTTCTTTAACTTCAGGCTTTATTGTTCTCTTAATTATTTAGCACACCAGTTAACACAATGAATCTCGAAAACGCACAATAAAATGAACACAATAAAAATTAATGTGACTGTAATCACGCATTCGTATTATTAATAGTGCCGTGCCAATACATGATTCTCAAAAGCCCATAATAATAATAATAATAATAATAATCTAAGTTTATTATTTCAAACTGACAATTACGCAGTATGATTACAATTCATAGCATGAATGGCTGATCAGAAGTTATTACGGGAGTCGAATTTAACTGTTTGGCAGCCATGCAAGGCGCCCATCACGTCCTACATCTCATTTCACCAACGCGCCATCTCGGGATTGATAGGCTGAATGAACCTTTTGGAGGGTTGCGGGAAGCGATCCCCCTTCCTGCTGCTCTGCACCCCAGTGATGTTACCACTACACTATGGACCCCCCACGTAGCCTAGAGGAATGGCCATTCGGTTAGAGGAGGTCTCCACAGGCAGTCATACGCAGACCCACAAAAACATACCAGCGAATTCTCATCTACTATTCCATTAGACCATAATATTCAGAGTTCTTATTCCGAATAAATGCGTCTTAATACGGTCTTGCGCCGAAGTTTAAGGAAGACATAAAAATTTCAGGCGTGATTAGAAGTAATGAAATTGTAATATTAATTGCGTAATAAGTAGCCTAACGATATAGGCCTAATTTAAAAATCGGCATTGACTAAATGAGAAAGGAGATTTAGCCACGCATACTTTCAGCACATCACCATAAGCATTCTATTATCTAAGGCTGATTGACCTTACCACATTGTGAAAGAAAAAGTTGGCATAGGGGAGAGTGTCCTGCATTGAGACATAGCCTCTCAGTGGTGGTATCTAAGCCGTGGTTATATAGTAGGCCTATGATAGCGTGTGACGTCGCCCGACGAACGTATCTGATGTAGAGAATGATCACGCGTCCTATGCTACGAAGAAAAACTCGTTTGACAGAGATAAGGGCCTACTGCAAATCTCCATTTTCAGGTCAATAGAGTAATATTTACTCGTACAGCCTCAGTCGAGGCATTAAATCGCTGGTGCCAATATTAGCCTAACATTTCTGTGAACTATTTAGGACAGTATTAATGCAAAGCATAAATTATGGTGAAATTTGGAGGTCAAACGCAAGTTACCTTTTATATTATCCAGTGCCGGATTAACCTATAAGCCAGATAAGCCATGGCTTAGGGCCCCGCATGGTTTTGGGGCCCCAAAATCCGGAGAAATTAAATCAAATTGTTGTAGCAAATTCCTAATTTTGTGTAATTTAAATTAATTTTAAATAATTTAGCGCTTGTAAGTTTTAGTTACTACTTGCTGAATACTGACCCTAGTTGCAGATTCACACTCTCAGTCTGTACAGAGGCCCCTAGCGACTGACGGCAGACGTCACGGGCTCAAAGCGAAAATCTAAAATTTCCCACAGAAAATGAAAATTTCCCACTCTCAGTCGACTATAATATTGACACATTGTTGACACGGTTACCGGTCGCAAGCGGGTGAAAATTCTGAAATTACCTAAATTTAGTATAACGGAACATACTCATGGGCGTCCACGGGAATTTTTTTAGGGGCAAAGAATTCTTTTAGGGGTCAAAGTTTTGAATCGTTGGGACGGGGACAAACCAGGGTGCCGAAAGCAACCTATAACATCACAGTCGATCAGTACTCGCTTCCGCAATTAAAGGTCTGGCGCGGATCCTAACAGCCACCAATGGTTTTGGAAGCATTTGACATGAAATGGAGCCAGTTGTTAGCGTTCTGGGATCCGTTTTCAGCTATTTCTGAACGCTTATTTAAAACACAAAACTGTTAAAAGTTTCAATTTTTTAATATATTTTAAGTTTTTCAGGTTATCTTGACTAGTTTGGATAAAAATAAAACTGTTTAAAACTCATAGCCATTCATTGTTAAAAACCAAGATAATAAGTAATTTAAGTATTTGCAAAATCCGGGGGCGCAAATGCTTCCTCCCCCCTCCGGACGCCCATGTCTGGAGTTGGGGCCCCCGGATGTCTTAAACCGGGTCTTGGCTTAGGGCCCCCGGAAGTCTTAATCCGGCCCTGATATTATCTGAAAAAGGATAACGGCCATTGATGGCCTGCATTGGAACAGGCACTCATGGCCTGCATTGGAACTGTACCAACGCAGGCCATTCATAGAAAGGTAAACTTTTACAGTTTTACTGCATATTTTATTACCTCAGCAGGCGTATACTTAGAAAAACTAACTCACTTAATATATGCATTAAAATGTAAAAATTGACCAAAGCACGACACTCTCACCAATTTGCAGCACACGAGATCTTTGTTTTAGCCTAGCAATTATTAATTCCTCTGTGAAACTTAATGACTTATAAATGCATTCCCCTAATTTCAGTCGTTGAATTGTGGGACTCAAATGTGATAAAATAAAGTAAGTAAGTAAGAATATTCTTTATTTGACTACCAGCAAACGCACAGTAGCTTACAGAAGAAATAAATAATACAAACATTTATGCAAAATCATATAACATTCTCATAATAAAACTTCTGGTTGCAAAGGTATCAATTCTAGGTAGGGTGAGATCATGTGGTTTGGGTCGCGTATTGTAGCCTATGGATTGACCTTACGGGGAGGGAGGAGATCGTGAAGGACGTGGTAAGGATTTAAGAGACTTTAACGGAAAAGAGTAGAATCAGCTCTAGAACAGTGATTGTCAAAACTGGGAAAATCGGCAGGGATGAAGCCAGAACGGGTCAGTTTTCGCAGAAAACCGTTAAGGCGTTTACGGTCCCCCTACATTGGCAAATCCTCACCAAACAGAGTAGGCATAGGCTAAAGTAACCGTGAGGAGGTAGGCATAGTAGCTCTAACAACATCAAAGAGACGTTGACCGTGGAGACCGTGGGCGACCAAAACACGTAGCGCGAACATGGATTGTCGGGCTTTGCAGCATATTTTGTCAGTGTGTGCCACAAAGCCAATCCGATCAGAGATGGTAACACCCAAAATAACCATCTCCTGGACCCGCTCGATGCCAGGGATGGGGGAGGGTGCGCAATAGGTTTGGACCTCGGTCGTCTGACGACCATTTCTCTGGTCTTAGCATGGTTTAATTGAGCCCTTTAGATTAACAGTGGACCAAGTCCATAGGATTTCCATAGTAGGCCTACTTGGTCCACTGTTAATCTAAAGGGCTCAATAATTTAAGATTGCTAATGGATGCCCACTTACAGATAATATGGTCAAGTTCAGAAAGAGTGCTGTCAATGCAGGAAACAGGGACCAGCAAGTAGCTGTCGTCGGCATATTTAGGGAGACGGTTGCATTTTTAAATATTTGGTGATGTATTCTGCCATAAATTGTCATCTAGACGGTCAAGATAAGCGCATTTAAATGCTCATAGCAAGTCGCCATCAACCTTTATCAGTAATGGGATGATGATAGCGCTAGACAAATTTTCAATTATTGCGCTATAATAATATGATTAACCAGTTACGTCTATTTAAGAAGCAATGACGTCACAACCCGAGTCATGATTGATTTGATTTGTGCATAATTTTATTATTACTGGTTAATTAATCAATTCTTCTGTGTTGATTTGTGCGTATTCTGTCTTTTTTCACGGTTCCAAACTTCAAATCCAGGTCGGTTTTAGTTAAGCCTAAAATGAATCAAGCCTCGCATAAATTAATCGAATATGAAGAGCGAGTGACGATATAGAGATGTCGCATCGTTGCTGTCATAGCGTTGTATAATTGTTTCAGTCCATTTTTTTTTCAAACTCTGCTATTAAATCACCGTTTAGCTCATGTCATCATAACACATGTTAATCTATCTGTTTTCACACATTCGACGCATAAGTTGAGATCTTTTACTGATTTTTTTATTCAACCTATTATCGCCTGTACTCTGTCTCTTAACAATTTCGTTTGTAATTTCCACTAGCCTCCTTTTTGGCTTCCTTTGTGATATTCGCGCCGCGTCTCTTTATTTGGCGTAGGCTAGAGTCTTCTTCCATCCGTAACCTTGACCACAACTTTAAAGCAGGCTTCGCTGGCTCTGATAGTGTCTCTACTGTAGGCCCTATTATACGTTTTGCATTACATCTAAAGTAGGTAAGTAAGTAAGTATATTCGGTAAAGTCGTAGTTTACCTTGCTAAATTATTTGATGTTGTCACTGTAAAATGGAAGCTGGATTGATGAAAGAAATTGTTTCCCTAAATGGAAATGGGATTGATGAAAACGTTCCTGTGTTCAAAATTGAAGTTGGATCGATCGAAATTATTTTTCCCGTAAATAGAAGCTGGATGGATGAAATTATGTTTTGGGTTCAATAGAAACTGGATTGATGAAAATAATTGTTTCCGTAATTTGAAGTTGGATCCATGGGAATAGGCCTATATCTTTGCTGGAATCTCTCATCACTCGAAATAGCCAGCTCCTTGTCATTGGAGATCTTAATCTTCACGTCGAAAATCCATCTGCCTCTTCTACAATACGCTATCTTGAGATCCTCGCTCAGTTTGGTCTTCGGCAGCACATTGATGAACCTACTCATCTCCTAGGTGGATGCCTTGACCATGTCATCACATTGGACGACCAGCCAATTGATGAATTACAAGTCATCCCTCCGTCTCTATCCGATCATTCGCTGATCCAGTTCTCTCTTCCCTCCCTATATCTTCAACCAGTACATACTATTCGGCAGCTACGAGGATGGAAGTCGTTTGATTCTCAGGCCTTCTGCACTGCACTTCGTACCACGAAACTCTTCTCCTCTGATGAATCGCTGGACACGCTCACAGTCTCCGAGCTCTTCGACCTCTTCTCCTCAACCACGACTGATCTTCTTGACAGGATGCTGCCTCTACGCAAGGTCAAGACCCGACACCGTCCACTGGCGGTGTGGTTCGACAAAGAATGCCACCAGTCACGCCGCCGTGCTCGCTGTGCTGAGCGACGTTATCGGAGATCCAAGGATCCCAGTGATCGGTTGATGTGGACTACTCAACTTCGATGCCTTCACCGGCTATACCATCACAAAGAGGCCGCTTACTGGGAGAACCTTGTCTCGCGTAACGAAAAAAACCCACGGCGTCTATGGTCTTCCATCTCGGGGCTTCTTGGTCGGCCGTCTCGTCCGCTCGAGACTCCAGCCTTCACTGCTGATGAGTTTCTTGACATGCTGAACACGAAGACAAACTCTCTCCGTGCCGCTACAGCTGATGCTACACCTCCGGTGTTCTCATCTACATCTTCCGAGTTCGTTGGCTTTAAGCCTATTACGGACGCTGATCTAAGAACAGTTTTCTCGGGTGTTAATCTTAGATCATGTGAACTAGACCCACTCCCTCCATTTATTATTATTGACATACTTGATGATCTTGCACCGTTCTTTCTCTATCTCTTCAATAGATCGCTTGCTGAGGGCTGCATTCCTGCTTCCCAAAAACGTGCTTTGGTTTTCCCGGCACTTAAGAAAACTAATCTGGACCCAAACGACTGCAAAAATTATCGGCCTATTTCTAACCTGTCTTTTCTTTCAAAAACCCTTGAACGTCTGGTTTCAATTCAGATTCTTCCTTACCTTGAGTCTTCAGGCCTTCTCCCCTCACACCAATCTGGTTTCAGGGCGTTCCACTCAACTGAAACAGCCCTGCTCTCTATGCTAGCTGACATCTACTCAGCTATTGATAAGGCTCAGGTCACCCTTCTTGCACTTTTTGATGTCTCAGCAGCCTTCGACATGGTGGATCACGATATTCTGCTCCAACGCCTTGAATCCTCCTATGGTCTTAAGGGAGTCCCTCTTCTCTGGCTTCAATCCTACCTGTCTGGTCGCACCCAAATGGTTATAGCTGGTAATTCCAGGTCTAACTGGGTGCCTGTCCTTCTAGGAGTTCCTCAGGGATCAGTCCTTGGACCCCTTCTTTTCATTTTGTACACGGCTGATATTACCTCTTTGTTTACAAATTACTCTGCTACTGGTCACCTTTTTGCTGATGACGTTCAGGCATATGTTCATGGTCCTGCGTCTACTCAACTCACTTTAGCTCGCCGTATTGAAGCTCTTTCCCATGACTTGCATTTGTGGATGTCTTCCAATCGCCTTTCGCTAAACTCTTCCAAAACTCAACTTATTTGGCTTGGCACACCCCAACAACTTCTGAAAATTGACTTTTCGCTTCTCTCTGAAAACTTTCCCAATTTTACGTTCTCTACTTGTGTGCGTGACCTAGGTGTCACTTTGGACAGCGCTCTCACTTTTTCTGCTCATGTAACCAACCTTACACGATCCTCTTACTTTCACCTACGGCGTCTCAGGGTTATTCGCAGATCTGTTCCTCTCTCTACCATGGCATCCATTGTCCATGCATTTGTCTGTTCCAGAATTGATTATTGCAACTCCCTACTTATTGGTCTTCCCAAGGTCCGTCTATACCCTATTCAATCTGTTCTCAATACTGCTGCTCGATTGATTGCTCACCTTCCTAAATACTCCCATATATCATCATTCATGGTTAACCAACTGCATTGGCTTCCTCTCTCTGACCGCATTCAGTTTAAAGTCCTTGCTTTGGTCCTCAAATCCAAACTGAGACTTGCTCCAAAATACCTCAGGGATGTCATTCGTCCTCCTCTTTCTGCATCTTCTCATCGGCCTTTACGATCTCTGGACCGATCTGACTTCTTTGTCCCACGAGCTAGGACTAGGATTGCTCAAACTCGATCCTTTGCCATCATTGGGCCCTCCTTATGGAATGCCCTTCACTTCACTTTGCGTGAGACTTTCCTTTCTGGATCATTGTCTTCATCTCTCTCTCTCTCCTTAAAACATATTTCTTCTCTCGGGGTTCTCACACTGGGAGCGCTACTGAATGGCCTCGGCTGTGAGCGGCGCTATATAAATTACTAATTACATTAAATAAAAGTTCCATTGATGAAAAATATTTCTTTCATGAAATAGAAGTTGGATTGATAAAAGTAATTTTTCCAAATTAAATAGAAGTTGGATTGATGAAAAAATTTCTTAATGAAATGGAAGGTGGATTGATGATAGTTAACATGCACATAGGTAGACTTCTTACTTACCAACGTCAAGTACGGCATTGAAGACATTAGAATAATTTAGCAACGTAAACTACGACTTTACCGTATATTCTTTATTTATCTAACTTCATAACCGCACTTTGGTTTACATGAAATTACACATTATAAAGCATTCTTGTTAAAAACGTTTTTCTCGTTAAGTTGTCAGCCTGTGGGACAATTCGGTCATGTGGTCTGGGACGCAGGGAATAGGGGAGTGTCTTTACAGGAGGGAGGAGCGGGTTCAGAACATAGCCGGGGTGCATATACCCAAATCCCAACCGGTATAGCATGTCCTAAATATAATGTAAATAGTAAAACTAGGAGTTGGATGAGCGATTAAAACATGGTATTAATGCTAAATTATTGCAGTAACATTAGAAGTTGGCTGAGCATATTAGGCTAATAGCATAAATAGAAGCTGGATGAGCGATGAAAAAGTGATTTTGAACCTAAAATATTCGGGTAAAACTTGAAGTTGGATGAGCGATTAAAATATTTCTAGTAGATGTAGAAGCTGGAAGAGGGATGGAAATATGTCATAGTAGAAGTAGACGTTGGATGAGCGATGAAAACATGCCTAAACATGTTTTAAAATTTTATGAACTGCTATACCGGTTGGGATTTGGGTAAATGCGGCCGGTGTCCTCCAATGCAGCAGTAAAGAGGTTCCCATCTGCCGTTCTATACAACTGTTCTAATGTTGGGTTACTTACCCTCTGGAAGGTAGCGTAGTCGAACCAGACGGTCCATCACGGACTGTAGTCTATTGCGCTCCTGCTGCCCCGCAAAACCTCACTATGCTGGTGACGCGTATAACAAGCGGGACACAGTGGTCATTCGCACAACATCATGTAGCATTGGGCATTCCACGTCAAATCAACGCAATTTTGAGTCACATTTTGCATCACCATCTTACATTTTGATTAAATTTGGCAAGGCATTAGAACCCATTGAGAAACTCTCAAAACCAAAATTTTTAGATTTTTGGGTCAACCGGGTGTCCAAGATATGGGTCATCGAACCACGACCCAAACGGTCCTATTTGCTCAAACTGGACGAGGGCTAAACTGCTGTATCTCAGCTCCTATTGCACCTAGAAACAAAACTAAGATACCAAATTAAAGCTGTGTGAATCCTCTATATGGGCAAGGCGTCTAGAACTAGCTATTTTGAGTAACCAAAAAAATATGATCAACTGTAACCGTGTAACCCTGACCCAGGTCACTTTGTACTTCACAATTTCATGAACTTTTTACCATCCAAAGATCTTTTTCTTCTAAACAGTTGGTGAAAATTTCAGAGTGGGATCTCCTATAGTTTTTTAATGATTTTTTGAATGGTCATCCAAGGGCATGATTTGCGCTGTAAATGAAGGTAGAGTATGCAGAGGTATGTTAAATAATGTCTTTGATAACAAGTGTGAGAATGTAATTTTTAATAAAAATGATAGCATTTCAGGGCTCTGTCAAATCAAAATTCACAGTCCTCCAAATTTCAGTACTAGCTAGATTTTCTGTCTTTCCAGTGCAATTGTAGCAGCTTGCATCTAATGGGCATTCAGCGCTTATGCCCTCCCAGTGCTTGTTCTTGGTTGAAGTCCTGCTGTCAGTACATCCACACAAGATATTGTCAGTAGATCACTTGGACATAGATAAAACAGCGATCCAGACAATGGATTGAAATAGCATGGTCGACAGTGTCAAAGGCGGCTGTTAAGTCAAGAGGAGTTAAATCAGTTACATCTTAATTGTGCGTAGAAGCGGATAATGTTGCATCCATAATAATTATTATTTCCCCAGTTGAATTAGAGAGCATTTTGGAGAAATTCTCTCTAATTTGTCTTAGCCTTTACTAGTGAAGGCTGTTAGCAAGATGAAGGGGACCGACTGGACAAAAGCACCAAACTTTCTGTGTACTTAGGTTTGGTCATATGGTAATGATTTAGGGTAGGAGACACGCGATCCAACCACGGGGTCACCCCTCAAAAATGCATTTTAACCAAGATGGCGGCCAATAATGGCGCCAACACAGAAAACAGTATATATCAGGTCATAGGTAAGCTACAAAAACATCGAAGTATCAAATTTAACATTATCAAGGTCAAGGAATCGGATTTATCGTAGTGGCAATAGTGTCCGAATGTTACTATTCAAGATGGCGTCCAATATGGCCGCCAACACACAAAAATATGTATATATCAGGTCAGAGGTAAGCTACAATTACAAATGAAGTGTCGAATATAATATTTTCAAGGTCAAGGGAATCGATTTATCGTAGTGGCAATAGTGTCCGAATGTTACTATCCAAGATGGCGTCCAATATGGCCGCCAGCACACAAAAATTGGTATATCTCAGCTCATAAAGCCTGGATCGGGGGTCCTTTGGAACCGCTCTTCTGGATCATCATCTTCTCAACACTGACGAAAACTCTATGCGGACTGTCTCTGAACTGTTTGATTCTATTTGTAGCGCTCACAACAGCAGAAGCAGATCCTATAAGGTTTTGACTTTGAAGATCTCTTTATGATTTCTTGGATTGTAGCATTCCCGCACTATTGCCACTTCATTTGTTACTGTGGCTTACCTATCCATTCATTTATTCAAGGAATTTGATATTACGCCCCTTCAGGAGACCTACTCAGAAGCGCTCCCAGCCCAGCTTTGGCACTAATAATTAATTAGACTTTAGTAACTTATTACATGCAGGGGCACTACCACTAGGCAGTAGACGAATCTCTAATGGGAGACCATTCTAGATGGAAGGTTCAACCATTAGAGATGCGTTGTGGGACAGAGAGCCAGTGAAATACATCCCACATATAATACAGAAACAGGAGCATATTTGGGAAAGCCCCTCTAAGACGAGCAGCTGAACGAAAAACCGGTCGCCCAATTAGTCGAAGTGGCTCTGTGGCAACACCTTCAATTGACGTAGCTGATAATAGCAGCTAAGGGCAAGCTCATTTATGTGCTGAGAAAAACAAAGTTCTTGATCTAAAGTTACCTCAAGTCCCGGACCGAATCCAATAAGGTGACACGCGGGAAATTTTCAGAAACCAGGCATCGGTCAATGATCGCAAGCCGTCTACCACAACCCAAACCCATGAATTGATTCTTAAAGGCGTTTAGAAGCAGGCGATTGGATGCTAACCAAGTGGAAAGGCATCCATAGGTTGGCACATCTGCTGAACGGCAATCCACCCCGCAATTGGGGTGGCAATGGGTGTAGGTCTGCACATCGTCAGCATATAGCCTAGCTGGTGCAGAAGCCCACATGACGCCAGCAAGACCCCAATACCAGACGATTAGATAATATAAAGCATTGGGCCCAGCACTAAAACCTATGGGACACCAAAAGGGGCTAGAACCCAGCTGGACCTACAGGAGCCAAAGACTACACGATTAGTGCGCTCTGACAGAAAGAATCGAAGCCACTTTAACGGTTTGTCTGTCAGCCCAAAAAAGCAGAAAGAGAGAGAGAGAGAGAGAGAGAGAGAGAGAGAGAGAGAGAGAGAGAGAGAGAGAGAGAGAGAGAGAGAGAGATGTCCGACATCTATGGCACCATAGAGGTCAGACAGTCCTGAGGCGTTTTGGAGAGTATCCATACAGTGATTCTTCCTAAATCCAGACTGCTGGGAGGAAAGCAAACCATTTATATCTCGATAAACAATATCAACAATCCATTCCAGAACCTTAGAAGGAAATGTCACATTTGCAATCAGGCGGTAATTTGCTTAATCACTTGAATCCAGCCCATCCAGCTTCAAGACTGGGTACAGGATCGAGCACGCACGGTTTTGGCGCAATTAAATTGAACATTCGTAGCTCAGCCCTCGTGATCTCTATATTGAACGCCATTTTCGATAGTAAGATTCGGACACTATTGCCACTACGATAAATCGATTCCTTGACCTTGAAAATATTATATTCGACACTTCATTTGTAATTGTAGCTTACCTCTGACCTGATATATACATATTTTTGTGTTTTGGCGGCCATATTGACCGCCATCTTGGATAGTAAGATTCGGACACTATTGCCACTACGATAAATCGATTCCTTGACCTTGAAAAATATTATATTCGACACTTCATTTGTAATTGTAGCTTACCTCTGACCTGATATATACATATTTTTGTGTTTTGGCGGCCATATTGACCGCCATCTTAGATAGTAAGATTCGGACACTATTGCCACTACGATAAATCGATTCCTTGACCTTGAAAATATTATATTCGACACTTCATTTGTAATTGTAGCTTACCTCTGACCTGATATATACATATTTTTGTGTTTTGGCGGCCATATTGACCGCCATCTTGGATAGTAACATTCGGACACTATTGCCACTACGATAAATCGAATCCTTGACCTTGATAATGTGAAATTTGATACTTCGATTGTTTTTGTAGCTTACCTATGACCTGATATTATACTGTTTTCTGTGTTGGCGCCATTATTGGCCGCCATCTTGGTTAAAATGCATTTTTGAGGGGTGACCCCGTGGTCGGATCGTGTGTCTCCTACCCTAAATCATTACCATATGACCAAACCTAAGTACACAAAAAGTTTGGTGCTTTTGTCCAGTCGGTCCCCATCCGCTTAAATTTTCGGTCTAACAACCCTCACTATACGAAACTTTTACTCCTTAAGTCCTCTTAGATCAGACGTCCATTTGAGTCATTTAGCCTATTTCATATCCCATAATCACTTGTTTGAGAAAGTTCTTATGAAAGAGATTTGCATTTTAAGATTTTACCACTTGATTTGATTGTGTAGTCAAGTGTTTTGGTAGAAACTCGGACGAATGCACACGGAGGAGCTATATATGATTGCAATTACAGTATTATTGTAAAATCTCGTTGCTAGTTGAGTAAAAAATTAACTTTGTTGAAGATCTAAAGACGAATGCAAGAAACCATAACCAAGGGGAACGAAAAATCGGAAGTTTGTAATCAAATATTTGCAATAAGAGATCTTAAACCTAATTGGAGAGGCGACATTTGTGAGAAATCATATACAAGTGCAGTTTATGTTATAAATCATTAAGCAGAGCAGAACTTAATATTTCACACAAGAATCGACACTGGACATAAACCAATTTATGTGAGAATAGTCTGGATTTGCACACACGAATGCAAACTGGAGAAAAACGGAATCTGTGTACAAAAGAGTTTGAAAATAAGATTAAACTAGAATACCATAAAAGAACCCACACAGGTGAAAGAGCGTTCAAGTGCAAGTTATGTGAAAAAGCATTTACACGTCAACGTACTTTGGATAACCATACAAGAATCCACTCTGAGGAAAGACCATATTTTATACAATTTGTGTGAAAGAGCATTTTCTCAAAAGGTGATCTGGATTACCATAGAAAACCCACAGTGGAGAAAAATTCAGATGCAATGTAGGCCAAAACGCATTTGCAAGAAAAATACAATGGAATGCCATGATAGAACCCATACGGGAGAAGAGCCATACAAATGCAATTTATGTGAGAAAGTATTTTCTTATAAGACTACTTTGGATTCGCATAACAAAACCCACACTGGAGAAAATCAATGCAGATGTAATGAATGCCAAAATGCATTTGGAACAAAATATACAATGGCGCGTTATGAAAGAACCCATACAGGAGAAAAGCAGTACACATGCAATTTTTGTGAGAAAGCATATTCACATAAGAGGAATCTGGAATCGCATATAAGAATCCATACCAGAGAAAAGCTAAACAAATGCAATACATGTCAGAAAGAATTTCCAGCCAAGAGTCAACTTGAATCCCATAGAAAAACCCACACAGGAGAAAGACCCTACAAGTGCAGTCTATGTGGAAAAGCATTTCCACGTAAAAGTAATCTGACTAGACACACAAGAATCCACACTGGTGAAAGGCCGTATAAATGCAATTTGTGTGAAAGAGCATTTTCACTAAAAAACAATCTGGATCACCATACAACAGCTCACACTGGAGAAAAACAATACATTTGCAATGTATGCCAAAAAGCATTTGCAACAAAAAGTACAATGAAACATCATAAAATAACCCATACAAAAGAAAAGCAGTACATATGCATTTTATGTGATAAAGCATATTCATGTAAGAACACTCTGGATTTGCATATAAGAACCCATACAGGAGAAAAACTGAACAAATGCAATCTATGTCAGAAAGCATTTCCAACAAAGAGTCGACTTGAATCCCATAGAAAAAGCCACACAGGGGAAAGACCCTACAAGTGCAGTATTTGTGGAAAAACATTTCCACGTAAAAGTAATCTGGATAATCATACGAGAATCCATACTGGAGATAGACCATACAAATGCAATTTGTGTCAAAGGGCATTTTCACAGAAAGGTGCTTTGGATCACCATGCAACAATCCACACTGGAGAAAAACAATACAAATGCAATGTATGCCAAAAAGCTGCAATGGAATGTCATAAAAGAACCCACACCGGAGAAAGACCGGAAAAGTGCAATTTATGTCAGAAAGCATTTGCACTCGGAGGTTGTCTCAAAACTGGTACAATAACCCATAATAGAGGAACAGACAGATTATGTCGCAAAGCCTTTATCGTTCATCCTAAATGCCAGTGGAGAACAAAAACTGACGAAAAAGTAAAACATAATTGTCAACGTTTTCTGATGAGCATGACAAAGGAATACATTGTAAATAGTCCTGTACAGATGTGCAGCATATGGGCTGAAGATTACAAATTTGTTGAAAACAATAAATTATCAACAGCAGAAACTGTGCAAGACCTGTCACAGATGCAGAATGTAAAGTCATGTCCTGGTGAAAGTTATCTCTCTGGTGATCAACCGATAATTAGGCCTACCGATGATGAAATTCCATTCACTTTGAGATATTATGGCTGCGGAATCTGTGATGAAATGTTTGAAATTGAAAACGAATTTATGGAACATTGCAATCGTCATTAAATCTAATGCTCCAGAAAAAGAATCATTAATAATTGAGCAATGAATTCAAAGAAATAGTGAATATTTTTAAAATTTCATCTCTTGAGTTACTTTCCTGGAATTAATCAGATCTATTCAGAGGTTCGCAATTTATTTAGTTACTTTTACATTGAGTTTGTGATGAACTATGAAATGTAATGAATTCTGTGATGATTGATGGTCATCCCCAGCTGAGAGCGTGATGTTTGCTGGTATTCATTGTGATATCGATTTGGCGTAGTTTCTTTTGAGGTTTAGTAATAGAGTATCAGAGGACAGGTTCGACCTAATGCATGTGTGATATGTCTAAAGCATTTTTTAATTTTCTCATCTACTAGGCGTAAAGAAAATGGCCGCATAGTCACACTGTCTGAAAGAAATTACTTTGGATTACTTCATAAAAACCTAAATTGTGGAAACTCCGTATAAGTTTATACTTTGTGAGAGACCATTTGAATGTTCATTTTGTTCATTTTGTATGAATTGTTATCTCGAAACCCATGCAACAACTACAGGCTGTAGGGGAAGGCCACGCAAAACCACTGCGCCACAAAGCCTTGACTCCTAGTCAAGCCAAAACTGAAGTAAAACTGCTTTATTGTGAGATACTACAGTACAGTAACTGTTGAGCATGACAGACGGATGCCGTGGAAATAATTCTCAGGATATATTCATTATTTTGAAAAAAATAGCACAAGCTATTGAAAAGAACAAATTTTCAACTGCAGAATATTGGAAGCCGTTCACCAGTGTAGCTGAAAATCTACTTGTTGGCAATCATTTAGCAATAACTGACAATAGAAAAGTCATTTCATTTTTCCGGCTTAAAACTGATAGCTGCAATTGAAAAGTGATAAATGGAACAGTGCTGTAACTAACCGTTGTTTCAAACAGAGATTCATTATTAGAACATGCATTTGTTGAGCTACCTTAGGAAACAGAAGAATTCACAAGTTTCATATATACTTTTGCTACTCTAGGGCTGATTTTTAACTGATTGTGACTCCCAGTTCTACTACTGCTATTCAAACTGATATCAAATGTGAATAGTTTATTTTTGAAGTTCATTCAAAGTGCGTGAGAGCCGTGGTTAAGAGTTTATGCTTGTGTGACAGATTTCGAGTACCTTTGACATTATTATATATAAGTCACGCCGCATGCATGGCGGTCATATTACGTTCTTTTGTTTCCTTTCTTTTATACAAAGTTAAACAAAGGTTAATTACCGATAAGCCTATTTAAGTTTGTTTTTATCTTGTTTTTCTGTGTGCGTTTGATTGTTTTACCAAAATTATTTGATTAAAAGTCTTAATTTCTCAGACAGCATCCTGAACTTAATTTTTGCATTTTGTCCTCTTGTGTCATTAATTGAAATCGCATACTTTAAATTTCTAAAGCGCTACTCTAAAGCTAAGCACAATATAATCAATAAACCCTTTGTTATGAAGTGTTTCTAGTATAATCTCCGGTATTGAATCCTCTTTAAGTTTTTCAAAAATTCTTTTATAGTAGGACCTATTTGTCGTTACTCAGTTGCCTATAAGTTTCGTCTAAGTATGAAGAATTTTTTAATACCTAACCTCTATTTTCTGCTGGCTTTGAAATGGTGTTGTCATTTTTCGAAAATTAGTCAAAGATTCTTTATGATTCTACGTATTCTCTTTGTCTGAAGACAATCGTAACCATGTCTACGTATTCTCTTTGTCTGAAGACTATAGTAACCATGTCTACGTTTTCTCTTTGTCTGAAGACAATCGTAACCATGTCTACGTTTTCTCTTTGTCTGAAGACAATCGTAACCATGTCTACGTATTTCTCTTTGTCTGAAGACTATCGTAACCATGTCTACGTTTTCTCTTTGTCTGAAGACAATCGTAACCATGTCTACGTTTTCTCTTTGTCTGAAGACAATCGTAACCATGTCTACGTTTTCTCTTTGTCTGACGACAATCGTAACCATATCTACGTTTTCTCTTTGTCTGAAGACTATAGTAACCATGTCTACGTATTTTCTTTGTCTGAAGACAATCGAAACTATGTCTACGTTTACTCTTTGTCTGAAGACAATTGTAATCATATCTGCGTGTAAATTCTTCTATTAGATTTACTATACCACCAAAATAATTGATATAAATAAGTAAGTGACACGCTGAGTGACTTTGATGCAGTGGAAGGATGCAGCTACAACACCGTGCAAGTGATAGTATTGTGATCAGATTTATTATGTGACGTGTGCTATACTGGGCAGGGGCCGAAGTGGGAAACAAGAGGTGCCGGTATGGATATAAGAACCATTCCCCCTTCCCTACCGTTATGGATTTCTCGCCTGGAGAAGTACCGGTATGCTTTTGGCCGGCCAGGAGAGGTCCCGGTATGGCATACCGTTTCATACCGTCATACTTCAAGCATTGGCTATGGGTTTTTGCTTCATTTGCCTAACTAAATTTGCCTAACAAACAGTGAAAGCTTTAACTTTAGCAAACACGACCAACTTCATTTTCCTATTTAGTTAGGCAAATAAAACAAAAAACCATATTCGTTATCAAAAGCCCATAACACATGTCACATAATATCCGTGATCACAATAGGCCTACTATCACTTGCACGATGTATCCTGCAGTCAGCCAACGGAAATAGGAGAATAATTAGACCAACTATACTATAGTTACATTATATAAATGTCTGCTTGGTGGGTATTTCGACTTTTGACTACAGAGTTTCATTAGAACTTAGAAATGACAAATTAATTTTAAAATATTTTAATTTATACTAATCACTTATGATATCAGGTACCCAAAGGAATGAAGAGAATTAGAAGGTTAATGATTTAATATTGTAAACTAACATGGAAAGTAGAGTATTACCTGGAATAAAATCACCAAAACTACTGGGACAAATCCTAAAACTACTGGGGACAAATACTAAAACTACTGGAACATTTGTCCCAGTAGTTATACAGTTTAAACAACATGCACTGATAGAAGCTCATATTAACACAGAAGAGTAAAAGAAGTCGTGTGGAGTAGTCGAAAGTTAGACTTTGTGGTTATTATCATAAATGTACAATGCTTGTGATTCTGCAATACATAAAGCCGTCATCCGCTGGGTGGGACCGCTGTGCCCTTGGCCTGGTCATGGCTGTGGCACGAGCGGTCATCCTCCAAGGCTTGGCCGTGTCAGCGCCCGTAATAGATCGCTCCTGCTCACATGACAGGATTATCTACTACTTACCCTATTACCTTACATGTAGGCTATCTCCATGTCTACACTTCATTCGCTACACAAACATTAAACGTAGGGACCCTGGGCAAGTCCTTCACTCTCAATTGCTCATGCGCTTCGGCGTGTAACTCCGATTCAGCGTCCGCGCAGTAGTCAGGGGAGCGCCTCTGAATGGGCAATCTGGTAGGGGCGCTATAACAAGTGTTCAAATACAATACAATACAATACAATTAAACGGGCTACGTATACACGTACCCATAGCTGCGCAGAACGCTTTGCAAAGTCGCTAACAGTGTACTGTATGGGGTGAAGTTAAATATTAATTAATATTCGCGAGCAAAGTCAATCTAAGATATTGCAAGTCTGTATGCACATTTTGCACTGAATAAATTATAAAGACTCTTTTTGACTCAATTTGTGCAAATCAAAAAAATCAAATCAAATCAAATCTTCTTTTATTGCAACCAAATTAAAAATAATAAAACATCATTAAACACAAAAGGGGTACTACTATGGCAAGCAAAGGGAAACCCAGAAGGGATAAAGGAATCCCGCTGAGTAGGGCCACCCTAATAGCAATTACAGCAAAAAAATCACCAAGATGGTCAACACAATGAACAAATTTCCCAATCTAACGGCTGAACCCCAAACTTCAATACAGTCAATTAATCAATAAAGTCTACACTTCAAGTTAGCAAAATACTAGATTATTCTTAACTAAGAACTTAACTATTATCTTAACTACACGCGGCTATTTACACTTTATGAAAAATGCTAATTTATAATGTGGAAGAAAGTAGTAAAGTACGCAATCTCTTTTTAAAGGTCAATAGATTATTGGTGTGACGTATTACCGGTGGTATTTTATTCCATACTTGAGTACCATAGGACTTGATAGTGAAACAACGTCTGGTATTAGTGTGAGCTGAAACAGGGCGGTAAGCAGAGGTATTCCTAGTAGGGTACGAATGGATGTCAGAGACGTGCTGGAGGAAGCCCTTAAATATCGGGGGGAGGAGCCCATGTTCAAGCCGATAATAGAATTCACCTATTTGGAAGTCTCTGATCTGGTCGAGTCTCAGTAATCTTAGTTCCGAAAAGGATGGGCCTGAATGTTCCCATTTCTTAATGCCTGCAACTAAACGAACAGCCCTCTTCTGGAGGATAATTAATCTGCTCAATCTCGAGGCGTATGTCGAGGCCCACACCATATTGCAATAGGTGAGGTAAAGGTAAATAAGTGCGTAATATAAGTTCAATCTGGTTGCTCTTGGCAGTAAGTATGCTATACGAGTTAAAATGCCCCCATTTTTAGCAATTTTAGCTGAAATCTGATTAATGTGAACTTTCCAAGTCATATGTTGATCAATGTGGATCCCTAGAAATTTCATTGACTCTACCTTCTCAATAGGGGTGTCTTTAATACGTAAATCGAAACTGCCAGTCGGAAGAGCTTTCCTGTGGGATTTGAATAATATGTAATTAGTTTTGTCTAAATTCAGCGTGAGTTTATTTGCAGCAAACCAGACATCTATCTTCAACAGCTCCTCGTTAACAACACGAGTTAGCTCCTGCCAGGAACCGTGGGAGTAGAACACGTTAGTGTCGTCAGCAAATAGCACACAAAACAAAGTTGGGGAGACAAGTGCCAAGTCGTTAATGTAAAGTAAAAATAGAAAGGGTCCAAGATTGGATCCTTGCGGCACTCCATATTTAATCAAACCAAGCTCGGATAGGGCGCCATTACAGAGGACTCTCTGTGAACGGTTATCCAAATAGCTCGCAAACCATTGAAGCTGATTTCCTCTAACTCCATAGTATTCTAACTTACTTAACATAATCCTATGATCTACCGTGTCAAATGCCTTAGCCAGATCAAAAAAATCCCTATAGAGTATTCATTATTTTCAATAGCGTTAGTGATCATGTCTTGCATATTCAAAAGTGCCATATACGGCGAGTGTCCAGGCTGAAATCCATCCTGCGACTGACAGATAATATTGAGATTTTTTCTATAATTATAAAGGCGAGAGTAGGCCTACATAATTTTTTCATAAAATTTTGAGAAATAAGAAAGAATAGATATAGGACGATAATTGGCAACATTATCTTTATCACCTTTCTTAAATATTGGAACTACTTTAGCTGTTTTTATTGCCTGCGGAACAATTCCACTATTTAAGGAGCAGTTAATTATCTCAGCCAAAGGTTTGGCGACGATACAGAGAGAAGGTGTAGCTAAACAGGGATCAATATCATCAATGCCTTTGCTATGCGTCAACTTGATGTCCCTGCCAATATCCAAAATCTCCAGTGAGGAGGTAGGTAAGAGTCCCATTGAACTCAGACTAGGTGAGACTAGGTAGCTATCGAAAGAAACTGAAGGTGTAAGAGGTATCTTTTCTGCAAGGGAATGTGCAATGTTAGTAAAATAGTTATTAAATCCATTAGCCATTACATTCGCGTCTTTTACTGTAGCCCCATTTATTGTTAAGGCTTCTATTTGCGTATCTCCATTCCCTAATTGCATTATAGAACGTATAAGTTTCCAAGTTTTTTTAAGGTCTTCTTTGTATTTACAAAATTCGATTTCATAATGATTTTTTTTCTGCTTTAATTCTAATTGTCTTAAATTTGTTCCTATATGCAGTGAATTTGTTTTTATTAAATTCATTAGGTTTTTTAAGATATTTTAGGTATAGGGAATTTTTCTTCTTACAAGATTTAAGAAGGCCAGGAGTCATCCAAGGTTGAATAAATTTGGGCTTCTCGGTATTCCTTTTACCAGAGACTAACGGAAATGCTTTATCATAAGCAGTTTTATATACTTTTAAAAACAATTCATATGCACCGTTAGCATCCCCTTCCCTAACACTGTCAAAGTCTATTTCAAGGTAGAATTTAGCACTCGCCAATAAGCTGGTGCCCTTCACTTAATTGGCTTTTCTAGTGCATGTAGCTTTAGAAGTTTGGAGTTAACAATTGTGATTTCTATAGTAGGCCTATAATTAATTTTTTCGATGCTGCCAGTGTTTTCTCATGTAGGCTATGGTCACGAAAATGAATTCGATAAAGGATCCGAGCTATTCTGTAGGCTATGTTTTAGCATTACGCTGACCATATCAAAGTACAATAAGTGTTTGCAAATGCACAGGCGTATTATTGTTGTTGTACTAGACTACCTTTTAATGGTTGGCAATGCTGACAATTTCAGATGCAACCAAGCAGGGTCTTGCACATGCAGCACAGTGTGTTGTCGAAAGTTAGCCCAAATGCAGTTTCCTCATTATTTCAAAGTAGGTGAACCATTTGACTTCAATTTCAAAGGTTGTTGATTCTACCAAGACCTAGTTTAAGAGATAAATTATGTACCGTACGGCATCTGAAGAACTTGTTTAGTTCATTTAGAAAATCGTGTGCGCAGAGTATTTTGTCAATCCTTTATTAATGACTATATGTGTGACTATTAAACCGTGTCAACATTAAAGCGTAGCCTAAACATTGAAAGGTAAGTCCTAGATGCACATTTATTTTGACTCGAAGCAATTATTGCTGATCATATTTGTCTGAACTGTGCAACATTAATAATAGTTATGGTTTTTGGTAGTTCGGGTATGCAAAATGTATGCTTACTAAAATGCTGATAATTAAAGTAGGCCTACACGACTGGCAGGGCCTAATGTTCAGAGCAGCCATGCTGCTATTTGGAATACCTAATTCCATTGTAGCCAGTGTTACATATGCCACCCATATGCACAAGGAAACAGTCGCTGACCGATTACAAAAAGCACAATTTACTAAGTGAGAAATGTAGGCCTAAGTTATAAAGAAAATGGCGGTGAATATGTTGAAAAGAAAATCTTTTCTGATTTTGAAATTTTAATCAGGTTTATATTGCGCTCGTTTATGAGTAGGCCTAATTACTGAGCCCGAGGCAACGAAGGAGCGGAAACTTTGGATAGATGCATGGAAAGAGAGGTATTACCCACAGAAGGCAATTCTTGAGCACGACTCCTGGTTAAGAAACAGAGGAGCGACCAAAGATTGGTTGAATCAACTAGAACATCCAGAATTATTGTCCGATCAGTTATTATAGGTTGTGGCACAAAATTGTGCTATGCGCTTCTCATCTTTGAATCAGCGATGCGAATGAAGAAAATAATAATAATATCATTAAGTAAATAAGATGTCATGACAAACGAACGGTTAGGCATAGGTGGAGATACTAATTTCGATGGAACAAAGCATACGAAAAGAAATCGATCTGACGATACACCATCTTGAAATCCATTGCGTGACAATGGTTAAAAACGATTACCAAGTTGGTTGTGGATTGACGGTGAAGATCACTGTATTGGCAGATTTCACAGAAACAGACATCTGAATGGTAAACAATCCCATCTCCGTTGGCGTATGATTCACACCAATGACATTGCCTGCCATAAAAAAATAGCTTCAAATACACCTGTGCAGTATATGCCAGGTGTTTAAACGAGCTATGATGCATTGTGCACACAAACTCTGCCGCAGGCTGAATAGTGTGAATGTGCCAGGCGTGAATAAAAAGATGAGGGATGGGCGGTAGGATGTAAATACAAGCGTCAGACGTCACACGTCGACCGTTCGAAGCATCGTGCAGAAGTTGATTGAAGCTGACAGTAGTTAAAAAAGATTTTTTGGGACGATAACACGCGAAGAGCGGATGACATCCGAATGGTAAACAAACGGAGGCGTTGATTGACATTAACGAAGCGTGAGTCGACTTTCTTAGAAAAATGACATCATAATATAAGCTACAAGATGATATATTATATGCCTACGTTTAAGCTTCAAGATTATAATATATATATATATAAGCTTTTAGCTTAAACGTGTTCTTGCGGCGATATTTAGTTGGTAGTAAAAACATTATGCTATGATCAGAGCATGAAACGTCAAACGTCACCTGTAATAACAAAAACAACCACCTCGTTTTAAACTCGTATATATAGGCCTACCCCTTGCTTTATATGTATTCTGCTATTGGTGAATAGCCTTCTACACTGCAGGTGGTTGTAAACCAAACGTTTGGAACACGGTAATTATGGTCTTAATTATTCGATAAAACTTGTTTACTGTAAGAAGTTAATTAGTTAGTAACTTATTCGCCTCATTCAGTGGACAGAATAAATGTGAATGAGAAACTCATTGATTCAGTCAATATATATATATATAATATATATATATACACATAATATATGATTCAGTCAATCGCACAGTAGCAGTCACGCAGGACTCATCGTGAAATCCGACACTAATATAAATGCGATAAGATAATAACCCAGTGCAATATTGGATATTTTATTATATGGGATGAGAACAGATAGAGGACCATAATACAGTGTGATTCTCGTTAACGATAACGATAACGAAAATATTCGTTAACGAAAATAAAATGACTTCGTTAACGATAACTATAACTATAACGAAAATAACACTAACGAAAATTCATCTTTATTTTCGTTAATACAAAAAATGAAAATAGGAAGTGCAATATGGACGATTCGACATAAATGAGAACGAAAAATACGATATTTTTATTTTGCAATTTGTCAGTTACTTTAGAAACTCGTGTATTCATGAAGCTGAATGCACCCATGCTTCAAAGCCTTTCAAAGCTCTGAGCAAATTGTGAAACAGCGTGTTAATACGCACAATTTTGCTTAGTCTATAGCCTTGATTATTGTAACTAAGTAGTAACTAAAATTAACTAAAATAAAAATCCAATAACTATAACTATAACTATAACTAAAAAATAATATCTAACTATAACTATAACTATAACTATAACTAAAATAAGAAACCATTAACTATAACTGTAACTAGGGTCGCCCGGGGTAATATGGCCCTCCGGGTTTTATGGTCACCCTGTCATTCTAGCTAAATATTAAGTCTATGGTATTTCTAGTGCACTGTCAATCTTATGCTGTTTCCGGTGAATTTCGTAATCAAAGCGAGAAGATTACTAGTTGAGTTTAGAATTTTCCTTGAATTTTTCCAACATTTGACATATTTCCTTAAAGGTAATGGTAAGTATAACTTACAATTTTTCACAATGATTTTGTTGGATGAAATTTTCAGAAAAATTCCATTGATTTGTTATTGCATCTGGCCTTCTAAAAATTGTTTCTATGAATTGCATTGCACATGGCAGACCACCATTTTCACAACATTGTTACTGCTACTCAATTGGGGCTATATAGCCACTACTAGTCTGGGTAATATGGCCAGTGTCCATATAACCCTGTGCAATGTCCATATTGCCCCGATATGATTACCTAAGTTTTAGGAATAGCCCTATTTCATTTTTATTATTAGGCCTACCACCCAAACTTGTGCCTAGCCCTATCATGGTAACAAGGTTTTATTTTTTAAAGAGAGAAATGGTTAGACTGTACAAGACAAAGAATTTGCGAGTACAATGGTCAGAAGAAGATGCACGTATTGCTGTCGCTGCCGTTGAAGGTGGAATGTCCTGAAAGAAACCTGGCAAAGATGTTCATGTTCCATGTAGCCTATGACCTAGCGAAAGAAACTGAAATTGAATAGATGTGCAAGTTCTATGCAGACAGTTTTGGGTCATCCAACAATTTTAAAGCCACAACAAGAGGTGGAACATCAACCAACTCAGCAGTCGAGCAGTCCTATCAGGTCAACGATAATCTTTTCCCACCAAGAGCTGCACTGCAGACAGAAATGCCGAAAACATCATGTTCAGACATTCTTAATGCAGAAATCATTTTAGGGATTCGTCATGGAAGTGGGAGAAAAAAGCGAACTGTTTCTCATTGCACAATCTAAAACCATGTTAGAAGGGGATAAAAAAGATAACTCCTTCAAAAGGACCAGGATAGTACAAGGGAAATAAAACAGAAAACATTATGGAAAAGAAAATGTGTAAGGTTAATTAAAAGAGAAATGAAGAGAAAAATGGAAAGAACATAGAAAATAAAACAAGAAAGAGAATAGTCGAAAAGGAAAATTAAGAAAAAGACAACAAGAAAAAGAGAACTATCTGAAATTGAAGAAGATGAAGAAGATGACACAGATCTCTATTGTGCTGACTTATATTCAGCTTCTGCTGAGGGTTGGATTTCGTGCCAGAAATACAGTCAATGTATGCTTTTGCAAGTGCTTTGGTCTTTCGTATTTGCAAGTTAATTGTGAAGTTTACATTTCTAAAGTGAACTTGTCCTTTTGGAATTATTTCCTTTCCATAGTAATTCTAGTAAGGTTTTCCTGCATAAATTAGGCAAAAGTGTTTGTTATACACCTAAACTGTTACCTTGCTGTACAAATTAAATCTCTCTGCCTTTCAAACGATTGATACTAGCTAGCCTATAGCCTAATAATGAGTTTGTTATGGACATAATATATGGGGTAAAATGGACATACTGTGTCCGTATTGCCCCACACCCTGGGGTTATATGGACACTTTATAAAATATTTCTTTATGTTCTCAACCAATAACATTTTAGAATATCACAAAATGCAGTTGTCCTATGAAAAGATATAGCAATTCTGCTTCACATTATACGATAATATCTTTTGTACATGTGTCTGGACTGCTCAAATGATGAAAAATTCTTAAGGTGTCCATATTTCCCCGGACCACCCTATAACTAAAATAAAATCTGTAAGGAGAATCACACTGCCATAATAAGGCCTTTACGTGTAATTGACCATCTTCAGAATAACAATTACGTGTAATTGACCATCTTCAGAATAACAAAATAACCTTAAGAATGTCTTGTCTTTGAATAATTGAAAAGACGCACTGAAAAACTTATAATTATATGCTACTCTAACTAGCCTTTGAACTAATAATTCTTCTGGTAGAATATAAATTTTACTTAAGCAAAATGCTACATTGCTCTGAAAATTACTGTAGCCTATAATTATAATACGACTTCTCACAGGCTAGGCATCATTCGGACTGCCATTTATTCAGTTAGATTACTTAAACTTTCTCATCCATATTTCTCTTAGTTTCTGTCGGGAAACCCGGGGTCTTCTCAATTCCTCTAAGTTGCCGAGTGGTTCAGAGCTCTACCAGGATGCCAAAAACTCCGGATCTCAACAAAGGGTTGTCCTTGGTCCGGCTCTCGTGGTATATCGAAGGGCTTAACAGAGTCAGCGACACACGCACACACGTAGAACACCGCTTTACTCGTTCTTCACCACACAGGCGATCGAATGTTCACATCGACACGCAACGAGAGAACTGCTTCCTCTTTCCATAGCCGAACAGGCTTCTCCTCGGATGGCTGGTCCGTAGATCGACGGCAGGTCCTCTTCGCCAGTCGAGACTTCAGCGTCGATGCTACTTAGCTCAAGACCGAATCTCAAGAATGTCTTCTCCAGACTGACTGTTCCATGGCCAATCTCCGCCTTTCATACCCGAGTTTCCCATGAGGTGTTGATTTGCCCGAAAAGTCATCGTTTTCCAAATGAGGTGTCACTTTAAAATGTCGCTCATGTATAATCTAATGCGCGCGAAGAGCCCTAGGTCCAATGTCGTCACCTCATGGCTGTCGATTTACCTATCGTGCCAATGCATTAATTTTACAGCTGGCCAAAACCCAAAAACGACAACGGCTGTAGGCCTATTGAGGGAACGGCACTCCATAGGATGTTGATTTATCGATCAGCCTAATGCAATTCTCAATGCGTGCAACTCGAAATCGTCACCCATACAGTTCTCTCGGTGTCAATAATTGTACAGTATAATAAATACAGATTTATGAAACTAAAATCGCTTCATAGGGTGTCGATTTGAAATATCATCCAACGGTAAGTTCAGAGGTAAAGACGCTAAAATGACACCCTGAAGCAAAATTTGAGTCTCTCAACATTTCTTTGTTTTTAAACTTTTAAGAGCCTTTAAATTCTAGTCGACTTTTGGACCCAGATGAGTACAGAAGAACTATTTAATAATATTGACTTTCATAACGCTTTTCCGTCCTTTAAATTTTGTGCCTGTATAACTACAGATAGCCTACGTGATACTAACTTCTCCAGGCTTTGCAATGTCGTAATATTTCAGATGAAGACATTCTTGGTGCTCGTGTTCTGCCTCCTATTGGTTGCCCATGGTAAGATAATGAAAAGATTTAGCCTACTGATAAACAGTAAATATCTTTGTCAATTGTGCATTTAAGTGACAATAAATGAAAGTTTCGTTGATTTTTAGAGACAGAAACCCAACACTTGCTTCTCTCCTTAACATAATCTAGTCGCTACTTCTTTCGGTAACAGCCTTGCTAGCTAAATTGTCCTAGAATAGTATGGAATCTCAAACTGCCGATCACACAAGCCTAGAGTAATTGCATATTGTAATTAACGACTTCAATTGCGCCGGTGTCTAATGCAATAGACAATCATGCATGGCGTACCAAAGACAAGCCTCGCTAGGAGTCACTATCCTGAGGAGCAGTCCACTAGGAAAGGCTGGATGCATGTCTTAACAGATTTATCTTCCTATGGCAAAAAAGCAATTAATACGTTTCATATGTTGAAAAGCGGTTTTAACACATTTTGTATTTTAATATAATTATTATTGCTTATTAGCTTCTCCGATTTTTTTAAATTTTTTAGTAGGCAATGGATCTGAATTACGTCCAAAAAGGCGTGATTTCACCAAATGCGCACCTGAACAACTGAATTTGTGTTTTACCGAGTGTCAACCTCGTTTGAATGATTGTCTGGGAGCGTGTAAGTGATTTGCCATTTATTTTATTATTCTCTCGGCCACAGCGCCTGTAAGAGAGATGCTGATGACGATGATAATGACGATGATGATGATGACGACGACGTTGAAGATAACGATCACGAATATGGCTAAACGGATGGTGATAAAGGTGATCGTTATCGTAATGGTGATGGTAACGATGACAGCTGTGATGATGATGATGATGAGGAGGATGCTGAGGAAACCGATGGTGATGGTGACGTTGATCATGATAATTATGATGGTGACGATGATGACGGTGATTAAAATGATGATGCTAATGATGATTCCAATGATGATGATGTAATTGTTACTGTAACTAAACATTTATATAGCGGCATGCAGAGAGCAAATTAATCATTCATTTTCATTCATTCATTTCAGATATTTATATAGCGCCCCTTCAAGATTTCTACTCATGACGACGACGTTTATATTTATGATGGCGATAATGATGATGACAAAGGTGAGTAA